>CM063173.1:161611844-161899344 GCA_031835075.1 Saguinus oedipus | reverse complement strand
GAGCCGAGATCGCGCCATTGCACTCCAGCCTGGGTAACAAGAGCGAAACCCCATCTCAAAAAAAAAAAAAAAAAACAAACAAAAAAAACAACTCACGGGCTAAATGAAACACCTCTTTTTGAAAAGCAATTTTCAAGAAGCAGTTTAAAAAGCCCGATATTGTTACTTTATAAATTGTCTGTTCTCCTACAATAGAGCAAATAATAAGTATGTCTCCTCAGCCTGCTGCTTCCTTGGTGATATTTTGAGAATCCTTCAACTCAATTTTTCATCAATTAATCTTCTCCAAATTGAATTTCCCTCAAATAAATTTTTTTCTGGCCCTCTTCCACTAAGCTGTCCTTCATAATATCATTTACCATCTCTGTCACCTTTCTCTAGATACAGTTAATTTCTGGGAAGAGATTTCTGGGACAGAAAATAGGGCAGAAGAAAAAATCAGCCAAGTTTACAGGCTTAGTGAGATTAAGGAGGTAGTGATGATGATCAGAAATCAAAGGTAATTGATTTGAAACATGCATTCATATTTCAAGAGAGAAAACTCTAGGAAAAATCTTTAAACTCCTTGGAATTACTGCATGGGAACATGGATTCAGTTACTTGTGAGTGAATTAATTGATGGGGACAAAGTCTCTAAAATAAGGACTTGATTGTAATTTATTTTTCATTCTAATAATAGTTTCTGTATTGTCCACCAATATTTCCTTAATTTAGACAAGACCCATAATCTGTTTTTTAACCTCCAGCAAGCATGAAGCAGATAGATTCCCCAGGAGACTTATGATACAAACTGTTCTATTTGAGGGCATCTACAGGAAAGATTTAAAGCCTTTCTTCTTTTTTTGTTATATAGATGAAGGCTTCCTATGTTGCCCAGACTGGTCTTGAATGTCTGGTCTCACCTCCTTATGCACCAGGACAACAGATCTGAGCCACCGTGTCTCCCTAAAGCCTTTCTTCTATCAGTTTATTTCATCTATTGTGATATTGGTTTTGTCAGATCCCGACATTTCTCCACGATGCTGAGTTGGTGAATTTGTGTCATTAGTCAATTGTTCACATTGAACTTCATCTTTCAGCTTGTCAAAAAAATAATCTAACACTTATCCAAGCACAGGCATGAATCCCTAAGGAAGCAGGGACCTTCAATGCCACCAGGACCTTCAGTCCTTGCCCCTGTCCAGGACGCCCTGAGAGGTGGTGCAGGGCTGTGTGTGTGGTCTCTGAGAGCCCACTCCCACATGCCACAAGGTCAGGGGCATCTGGAAGAACCAGCACCACAGCTGTGGAAGGCCTCTGCCATGTGGGACTCTTGATCCTAGCAGAGACACTGAGCAATTTGTGTGTGTGTGTGTGTGTGTGTGTGTGTGTGTGTGTGCGTGTGGTGGGAAGGGCCTGGTCATTTTAGGGCAAAGTGTTAACCAGTTCATTCTTTTTCACCCAGACGCAACTGACAGATACTGTCAATTGTCCTGCTGTGACTCTTCAGAGGGACAACAATTCCTCAAACTGTTATCAGTACCTTTTCTTTTCTATTTGCTCCTTAAAGATGTACTTGTGTTATATCCCTTGAGCAAATGAGCACAAACACCTCTAATCAAAGCAAAGCAAATAATATGAGGTGAATCCCACCCAGGGGGATGTTTGTAGTGACAGGGTTCAGGGCTGTTCTCAGCTGTGCCCTATTCAACAGTCTCATCCAGGACTTGGATGAATACCTAGAAATGCTGCTAAATTTACTGATGACACGATGCTGAGAGACAGCAAATCTATTGCATGACAATATCAGCACTGAAAATTATTTTAGCCAAATAGGATAAGAATGCAAAAAAGTCAAGAACATAAAAATGTAGCATCAATGAAAGCTCTGGATTTAGGTTCAAAACAGCAATTTATAAGTACAGGATGTGGACTATATGGCTTGAATATGGGCCGTGATATGCCAGTGGACAAGACGGGCTATGTGGTGCTGTGTGGTGTCCAGTCCTCAGCACTTGGGCCACTGTCAGGAAGACAACGCCAGAATGGCGAGGATCCTGAAACAAGGTCATATGAAGGACAGCTGAGAAAACTGGAAATGGTCACCTGTGAGAAGAAAAGGTTCAGTAGTCATCTTCAAACCCGTGAAAACTGGAAATTTAGGGGCATTATGTTTTGTTTATTTTTCTTTTGTGTCAAAATTTATATGATTTTTATTGAAATTATATGCATTTTATTGAAATCATATGCTTTCCCAATGGGAAAGAGGAACCCTAAAACCCACACCAGATGAGGACAACCCTAGAAAAACAGATAAACTAGGAGAGGCGTCTGCAATGCCAAAAGACTCCTCACTGTCTGGAAGCATTTTCCCCAGTACTTTGCCAAACAGAAATCAATCACTTTCAGCTGAATAGTGTATCTGACAGAAGTTGATAGGGAAGGAAAGTATTGAATTTAAAGTGATAGCGTGACCTCCTGCTAATTGAATAGCACGTCCAAAAAAAAAAAAAAAAGGTATATCTCAAATTATATTTCATCAATGGGCAAAAAAGGTGGCATTTATCAGAAGTGTTTTTACATTCAACTTTCCAGCAGCACAGCCATGATGTGCAGTTGACATGTACATATGCTCACAAGCAGTTACCTGCACACACTCCTTCAGCCATCTCTCCGGTAATGAAGAAGTTAATGTCTTATATTTGGTTTCTGAACATTTTATAATGTTTAACTAATTATAAACTGAAAATAAAATCCCTTGAATTCAATATCTAATGAAAGAGCCAGCATCCATTGACCTACCACCCACCCATCCTCTCTAACCTCCATTTGTTCTCCATCCATCCTTCATTTATTCATTCATCCATCCACCCATCTATTCACTCACCATGCATCCTCCATTCATTACTCATTTATCCTTCATTCATCCTCTACCTATTCATCTACTCATCCTTCATCCATCCATCATCCTTCCAGCTATCCGAGGTCTCCTGGGGATTCAGAAATAAAAGCTCTAGTTTCTAGGTACTATTAATAGTAGTGCACACTCTACTGAGAGACAGATTGTGAACAGAACATACCAGTTCAGGGTTAAAATCTCAATCATTGAGGTATGTACAAGACTTCACAGAGACTGCATTGTATGGAGAAGAGAAGACCTCCCTAAGGAGAAGATGCTCAGTGGAGGCCCAGAAGGGCACTACAGCCAGGCATAGGGGGGCACCAGTTCGGAAGCATGGGGGCAGGAGAGAAGGGGAGGCTTGCTAGAAGCCCACCTCCTCCAGAACATGGGGGCCATGGGGACATGAAGGCACCATCAGAGACGAACCAGGAAAAGTAAGCAGAGCCCCAATCCTGAAATGTTTTGTGGATCACCCTGAAGAGTTTGGGTTTTTGAGTGGGGGAGAGACATCGGCATCTCTCACAATCTTCTCTGCTACCCACTGGTCTGAGTAAGCAGCATCATTAGAGTGATCATTCAATACAGAAGTCAGAGCAAGTTGGCTACAGCCTAAAACCCTGCAATGGAACCACCTGCCATAAGGCCCTACATACTCCTGCTCCAATAGCTCCCTGATCTCATTCCCTCCACTGTCAACCCACACCTATCCTGCCCCAGCCACCCCAGCCTGTGTGCTGTTCCTTGAAGCCTCCATGTATGTTCTTACCTTAGGATGTATCTCTGGGTCTTCTCTCTGCAAGGAATGCCCTTCCCACAGATCTTCACGTGGCTCACTCCCTCACCTCCTTTGGTCATATGTCAACTTCTCACCAAGGCCTGTCGTGGCTGCCCTGTTGAAAACTCCACATACATGTGTTCACATGCAAACACATGCACACACGTGTGCACTCCAGGCATTCTTGATCCCTTACCCTGCTTTATTTTTTCAGCACTTAGCACCTTCACAATTATTATGATATAATTTATTATGTGTATAGTCTTTCTCCTTCCACTGGTCTGTAACCCCGTGAGGGTTGAGGTTTCTGTTTTGCTCACTGACACCCAAGCACCTACAACAAAACCTCACACATGCAGATGCTTAATCAATGTTCGCTGAACGAACATGAGATGGGATTCATTTTCTCTTTTTACAAAAACCAGCCAGTGAAAATAGGAAGAGTGATGTGCAAGGATTTGAAATTGGGCCTGGTGAGACCATTTAGAAGTTTGTTGCTGTGATAATGCTGACAGATTGAATGAAGCAGTTGCTATGAACTAGCTTCATTAAGAAGATAGAATTGTCAGGGCTGGGTGGGTGAGCCCAGGCTTGTGCCTCATAATGATGCCACAGTCAGTGATGGACAGCATATACGACAGTGGTCTCAGATTATAATGCAGCATATGTAAAAACCTGACATGTGGCATTTGACAATGGCATCGCAAGATGAAGTAGGGGACATTTCCCTACTTCATGACTGATATTCAGCAATGGTGCTGGGACACTTGGTTTCCCCTATAACAAATGTACACAAATAAAAATATGTATGCAATCTTTTATGTGAATATGCTCCATGATGTTTGCACAATGATGAAATTGCCTAAAGACGCGTTTCTCAGAACATATCTCCACGATTAGCGACGCACGACTGTCTCTGGATATGGGATATGGGCAGCTAGGATGACTTAGTGGCGTGGACCTGTCACAGGGCAGTGGTGGTGCCATTCCATTCACACTGTTAGGAGGGGAGAGAACAGATGCTGTTTTTGGTGGATGGCAAAGACATGATAAGCTTAGCCTCAGACGTGCTGTCCTTTGGTTCTCTGAGGGACAATTGAGTGGTTGCAAAATGTCTTTATATATATATCAGTGTGAATATTGACTTTACAATTTATTTCTTTTCCTCTTGGACAGCCTCTACCAAACACATATAATATACTTTGAATGTCTACCAAAATAAGAATAACCAACCACGATAATTTACTGTTTATCTTATAGTCATTGGCCTTCCTTCTGGTCCAATTTGAGATTAAAAAAAAAATCACTGTATAAGGTAAAAACCACGTCTTTACCCATTGTCTGTTTTCACACTGACATCCAGAGAATCTTGTCCCACAGCACCCTCAGATGCCATCTAACGATTCCTAAAATGATGATGTCCTTCTCTAGTGTACGTCAGACAGAAGCAAATTCACAGCAATCCGATTCTTAGGGAAACCACTAGAATTTTTTTTTTTAAAGAAATTAGCTGGCAAGAATCTGGCTTCTCTGCAGCTTCTGCAGCAGTAACCTCCTCTCATGATAAACTGTACCCACTTGCTAGAAACTCAGCAACTTGCTTTTTCCCGTTCTGCGTGGCTCCCAGATGGCCGCCAGCTGGCCGGAGCTATTTCCTGCATTCTAATCCCTTCTGCGTCCTCCCGGTTCTCTTTTTGATCTCCCACGTCTGTCCCCTCCTCCTTCTAACACAAACCATACTATTCCCCGCTTTGGAAGCACCTATTTTCTAAGAAAATCTTGAGGAATTTTCTGGAGGCATTACGTCTTTTTGTTTTGAAACTTTTGGGTTGTAAAGAAAACCAGCAGCAGAGCTATGCAGAGGCCCCAACTCTGCTCCATCAGCAGAAGAACAGCTGTATCAGAGGGCAGGACGAGGACCTCTGCCTTGCAGGGGTCATGGCAGACTGTTTTGTGACAAGGCCATTGGGGGACAAATGGACCTGGCATTCTCTAGAAACCACGCTTCAGTCTTGGAGCTGCACTCCTCCTCCTTTGAAATCGTGGCAAGGAGACACTTATCCCCCCCGCGCACTCATGGACCAGCAAGAGCCACTGACGGACGCATCACTGGATCCTGTCTAAGCATTTTTGTTCTATCTCCCTGTTACCAGAGTACTGGACCACAATCCCAGTTGTTTGCAATAAATGGCTTGTCTTGTTTTTCCAGATTATAGCTAGAAGATTGCCTGAAACAATGAATTGTAGCATGGAGCAGGATGTCTGTGTGTCTGCATCTTCATCCGGGTTTGTCAGGCCAGTGAGTGTTGGGTCTGTGTCTTGGAGGAAAGGGCTTTAGTGGGATCTCCATGAAGACCTCTGTACAAGGAGGGTTTCTGTATAGGAGCATGTCTGAGTGGGAGAGTGACAGCAGATTCCCAGGAGAGAAGTGGAGGCTGATGGTATGTCAGACTAGTGTCAATGCCTGTGTGTGCATAGGGGTCTGTGTGGGTGACTGTGTGAGTGCGTGTGTGTGCACAGGGGATTTGTATAGATGACTGTGTGCACAGGGGATCTGTATAGGTGACTGTGTGTGTGTGCACAGGGGATCTGTATAGATGACTGTGTGCACAGGGGATCTGTATAGGTGACTGTGTGTGTGTGCACAGGGGACCTGTATAGGTGACTGTGCGAGTATGTGTGTGTGCACAGGGGATCAGTATAGGTGACTGTGTGTGTGTGCACAGGGGATCTGTATAGGTGACTGTGCGAGTATGTGTGTGTGCACAGGGGATCTGTTTAGGTGACTGTGTGTGTGTGCACAGGGGATCTGTTTAGGTGACTGTGTGTGTGTGCACAGGGGATCTGTTTAGGTGACTGTGTGTGTGTGCACAGGGGATCTGTATAGGTGACTGTGTGTGTGCACAGGGGATCTGTATAGGTGACTGTGTGTGTGCACAGGGGATCTGTATAGATGACTGTGTGCACAGGGGATCTGTATAGGTGACTGTGCGAGTATGTGTGTGTGCACAGGGGATCTGTTTAGGTGACTGTGTGTGTGTGCACAGGGGATCTGTTTAGGTGACTGTGTGTGTGTGCACAGGGGATCTGTTTAGGTGACTGTGTGTGTGCAGAGGGGATCTGTATAGGTGACTGTGTGTGTGCACAGGGGATCTGTATAGGTGACTGTGTGTGTGCACAGGGGATCTGTTTAGGTGACTGTGTGTGTGCAGAGGGGATCTGTATAGGTGACTGTGTGTGTGCACAGGGGATCTGTATAGGTGACTGTGTGTGTGCACAGGGGATCTGTTTAGGTGACTGTGTGTGTGCACAGGGGATCTGTTTAGGTGACTGTGTGTGTGCACAGGGGATCTGTTTAGGTGACTGTGTGTGTGCACAGGGGATCTGTTTAGGTGACTGTGTGTGTGCACAGGGGATCTGTTTAGGTGACTGTGTGTGTGCACAGGGGATCTGTTTAGGTGACTGTGTGTGTGCACAGGGGATCTGTTTAGGTGACTGTGTGTGTGTGCACAGGGGATCTGTTTAGGTGACTGTGTGTGTGCACAGGGGATCTGTTTAGGTGACTGTGTGTGTGTGCACAGGGGATCTGTTTTGGTGACTGTGTGTGTGCACAGGGGATCAGTATAGGTGACTGTGTCTGTGCACAGGGGATCTGTATAGGTGACTGTGTGTGTGCACAAGGGATCTGTTTAGGTGACTGTGTGTCTGTGCACAGGGGATCTGTATAGGTGACTGTGTGTGTGCACAGGGGATCTGTTTAGGTGACTGTGTGTGTGTGCACAGGGGATCTGTTTAGGTGACTGTGTGTGTGTGCACAGGGGATCTGTTTAGGTGACTGTGTGTGTGTGCACAAGGGATCTGTTTAGGTGACTGTGTGTGTGTGCACAGGGGATCTGTTTAGGTGACTGTGTGTGTGTGCACAGGGGATCTGTTTAGGTGACTGTGTGTGTGTGCACAGGGGATCTGTTTAGGTGACTGTGTGTGTGCACAGGGGATCTGTATAGGTGACTGTGTGTGTGCACAAGGGATCTGTTTAGGTGACTGTGTGTGTGCACAGGGGATCTGTATAGGTGACTGTGTGTGTGCACAAGGGATCTGTTTAGGTGACTGTGTGTGTGCACAGGGGATCTGTATAGGTGACTGTGTGTGTGTGCACAGGGGATCTGTATAGGTGATTCCTTGTGTGCACATGGGGTCTGAGTTTGTGTGCAGGTGCATGTTTGTGTACCTGGCACATGAGGGTATGTGGGTGAGGTGGAGTTAGGTGGGTTGCTTTGTAGGTGGTATCTGTTCTGTGGGGGGCTTTGTGGGGTGACGTGAGGAGATGCACTGGGGGGAGTGACACAGGGCAGCTGTGGAGGATGTGTTGGGGTGTCTGCCGGGGTGTTGGGTATACTTTTAGGTGTTTTGGGGTATGTTTGGGGGCACCTGTGAAAGTGTCTGTGGGGATCTTGTGGGTCTCTATTTGGTGGTGTGTGTGGTTTGTGTGTTGTGTTGGTGAGGGTGATTGTGGAGTATCTGTGCGGTGTCTCTGGAGTGAGTATAGAGTTTCTATAAAATGGTGTGCTGATATTCATGGGGTGCTTGTGGGGCATCTGTGAAGGTCTATGCATTTGGGTTTGGGGATTATTGTGGGGTGTTTCTGGCTGTCTGTGGGTCTGTCCCTGTGGACGAGTGGCTGTGAATGTGGTCTGTGTCCCTGGGAGTGGCTTCTTTGGCTTCTCTGTGTGCTTTTCCTGTGGATAGCTGGGTCTGTGAATTTAGCTCCACAAAAGCAAAAAGCCCATGAGAATTCCACCGGGGCAAACCTGGCCTTGTGCTTCACTGTTCTAGCATGTGTCTGGCCTTCCCATTCCTAGCCAAGGCCGGCAGCCACCTCAGATGACCTGCTGATGCCTTTGCTGAAATGAGTGGCCACTGGCCAACAGCTTGGTGAGAGTGTCGGCTCCCTCCCGAGAGGAAATCAGAGTTGAGTCACTCCTGATCCCAGTGTGTGTAGTCACTTGCTGTGTGGCTCTCACGCTGATTCCCAGGGCACCTGCAAAAATCCCCATGGGTGTCCCAGCCCATAAAACCACGCACCTGTCACCTCCAGAACTAATGTGTTGGGGCTGAAGATGTAGTGGACCATGCCCCTTCCTGCTATCTTCGAGATGATGTGAAAGAGCGAGAGGCACTTGAATTTCAATCTCCTATTCTCCAAAGGGACTCATTCATTCCCTTTAAGGAAAATGAGATGTTTCAAAGAGATCACGCCTTAAATTTTACCCTGAAAGTTAAAATAAAACAACTCTCATTCCATTTAGAAGAACCTGGGGTCTCCTCATCCACAGGCCATTGTGGGTGACTCGGCATTTATATTTATATTTATATTTGATGTGCAGCATTGGCGCTCAATATAAACAACTAGACCCTTTCAGCATCTCCAGGAGGCGGCTTGCATTGCTCCCAGGGAAGCTGAAGCTGAAGGAGGCCACACTCCTGTCCAGCCTCCACATGGGGTGGCCTTATCCACATGGGGTGCTCCCCGGCCCTTCCATTCAGGGCTCTCCAAGACCCTCAGGGTTTGCTCTCAGCTAGCTCACTCTAGGGGTGCACACAGAGTCCCAAGCAAAAGCAGGCGCTGGCGAGGAGGCCCGCAAGTGAGCTTCTTGCAATCCTGAGCACAGCTGCCCATGCCTTGAGGGCAGTGAGATGCTATTTTAAGCAGCCCTTGAATTGCCATCACAGAGTGATTTAGCTAGTCTGGCCTTTTTGTTTGAAAAAGGTGTTATTTTGCTAACTTCAAAGCCAAAAGCCAAGGATGTTTATTCCTTATCGTTTCCTATTAATTTCAGGAAAACATTTGTAGTTTCCAAGAATCACAACAGGAGCCACCTCTTCACTGCTTGCTCCTGCAGAGTTTTGCTCCCTGAACCCCACCCTGCAGGTGTTGGCTTGACCCCTGAGCCCTGTCCTTGAGAAACCGCATGCATCACCTCCTGGTGAGTGAGTTAGGAGACTTCTCCTTCTCCACACACCTGAATGACCTCATTTGCAACTCAAGGCTCTCTGGGAGGAAAGGTGGAACAGGAATTAGTGAGGAAGGACATGGAGGCAGAGGTAAGGACGTGGCTGAAACCAAGCTGCAGGGAGCCTTTGGATAGGGGGCGGAGCTTCGGCTCCTAGGCAAGGCCTCTCTCTCCCACTGCCCCCAGCAATGAAGTGCTGCGCGTCTCCAAGATACGAGGTGCTCTTCTCTCTAGCAGCATAAGATCTGTTGGAAAGATGAGACATACCTACAAAACCTGACTGTGAGGGGGTGACTGAGAAAGGCCTTGGGAGGGTGCCAAGAAGGAGGGCTACAGAGGGAGGCTATGTCCTGTGATCAGGGAGTTTTTGGGAAGTGAGGGGATTAGATCTGAGCACCAAAGATGGGAGAGGAATTTGAAAAGCTGGGATGGAGGGAAGGACACATTACCATTGCAAATTTGTAAGACAAGATGCTGAGGAAGGAAGCACAGACAGGCTCGGAAGAGAGCCCACTCCAGGCCCACGAGGAGGAGGATCCAGCAGGCCGGACTGTGGCAGAGAGGAGTGGAAAGAAGGCCAAGGCAGGAGGATTCTTTGAGTCCAGGAGTTTGAGACCAGCCTGTGAAACATAGTGAGAGCCTGTCTCTGCCAAAAGAAAAAAAAAGAGTAATTAGCCAGGCACAGTGTCATGCACGTGTAGTCCCAGCTGCTTGGGAAGCTGAGCCCAGGAGTTTGAGGCTACAGAGAGCTATGATGGTGCCACTGCACTCCACATTCCAGTCTGGGTGACAGAGCTAGACGCCGTCTGGAAGGAAAAAAAAAAGGAAAGAGAAATAAAACAAAAGGGAGAGGCAGCAGAAAAAGAGAATTCTCTGATGACAAAGAGCTTTCACAGCATCAGTGAAAATTCCCAGGGGACATATAGTGTGTTGTTTCCTGGATACCTTATTTTTTAGGCTATGTGGCAAAGACTGGCAAATTATTCACCAAACCCATTTCCCTTTCTGTGCTTGTTCAACTTCCCCAGCTTCTGTGGCAATTAGGGTGGTCATGTGACTGAATTCTGGAATATGAGCAAAAGTGACGCACAGCACTTGCAGGCATAGCACGTAAAATCACCCTGTGTGACCCCTCACTCCATCTCTTCCCAGAATGCTGCCCGCTGCAGAGGACCCAAAGCCCTAGGGGGGCGGCTGGGTCCCCAAATCACCCACCAAATGCATGCAAAGAACTGTTACATGAGCAGAAAGTAAATTTCTATTGTGAGAAGCCTCTGAACTTGGGAGTTATTCATTATAGCAGCTTGTCTGCCCTGATTGATACAGACTGATTAACACTAACATGTTATATCCAATTCTCTTAATGTTTTATGTTGAGCTGAAATGTTCATCCTGACATTTGCTGTGACTAGTTTTGGTTTCATTCCTCTATCCCCTGAACCAGGCAGAATGCTCTGTTGCACTCAATGCACCAACTCTGGCGGTCCACAGCGGTACTGCACCGTGACAGAAGCAAAGCCGGGGAAACGGACACGCCACGGGAGTGAACGTGACGTTGCGATCCGAGAAAATGAGAAAGGAGAAGAATAAGCAAATCTCAGTCCTAAACCTTCTTGAGAACATTTGCTAGTTTATTCCTTTACCCCATGGCAACAGTTACATAAAGAGATTATGTCCTTGCTTTAAAAAAGAAATTTAAAAAATTTCTTCTTTCGAAATTACATCTAAACTTCAATACCTACCTTAATAGTTCACTTCCAGATGCCAGAAGCGGAACGGTCACATGTCCCTGCAACACAATTTAAAAAAGAAAAAAATAGAAATTTCCTGCAGAAGTAAAAACACAGCATATTCTATTTATTCTGCACACACTAAAAGCTTGTCCTCTCTCTGTAGAAACAACAAGCAGCATTTTTTTTTTTTTTTGCGTAAAAGGGAGTGAATAGTTTTCCAGGATTCTCTGTTTCTCCCCAGACAGATGGGCTTTCACATTCGAGAGATGCTGGAGCTGCCATAACCTTGAGTGGACATGAGCTTGGCCAGATTGCACTGTCCAAATGCCAGGACCCAGGGCCCCGGGGAGGTCCCTGGTGCATGCGATTGTGCTCTTGGAGAAACTTGATCACTCCCGCACATTTCTTGAAGCGATCTGCACTTGGAACAGCATTTAGTATGGAGGGAAACACTAGTATAATATCAAGGTGTGTGTAATTGCAAAACTTGCTGTCTCCTGTGGGAAATAAATTCTGCTGATTTGTTGGTAGGAGGTATCATAGTACTTTTTGGTATCAATGTGACCGAAGAATACCTCCCTGGATAAGTGCCAGACACTGGCACTGAGCTAGCTAAATGCTTTGCGTGTGTTAGTTCATTAAATCCTCATAATAATCCTGTGGAGTAGGCAATTTTATTAATTCCATTTTACAGGTGAGGAGACCGAGGCAGAAAGAGGTTGAATGATGTGCCCAAGGGAATGGAAGTCATGAGTAGCAGAGTTGGGCTTGCTAAACATCACGGGGTCTTTGAGCTCAGGCCCATCAGCACCGGAGCAAGCTATGGTGTTAGCTGGTTCATAGTAGGTCATGTCATTTTCCTGCCAAACTATCTCAGTCTGGGTACACATAAAATCTCAGCCTGCTGGGTTTCTTCTTTTTTCTTTTAACCTCAGTATGACATACACCAAAACTTCTGTGTCAAGCATGTCTTATGTAAGATTTTTCCAGTGCATAATCTATTAATGTGAATTGCATTAGCCTCATTGGGTTCTGTCACTTTTTCATGCCATTATAGCACCATTTAGAAACTCATTTAATTTCAGAAAGTCACCGTAGACTGTTCCCTGCCCTCCACATCTCTCCTCCTTAGTTAACGTGTCATTTTCTCACTCCACACTCCCTCATTAGAGCCCCTGCAATGTGGCTTCTCTGCCTGATCCTCCACTGACATTTTTTTTCTCACCACGGGTTCCGTTTCTAATAAATCACGTGGGGTTTTCTCCGTCTCTCTTCTTCCAAAAGCTCCCTGGATGCTCGACTGCTAGTCACCTCTTCCCTCCAGACATCACTTCTTCCTCGGCTTCTGCGGGCTCCTTTCCTCTCTGTTACCCCAACACCCCCTCCCTCCAGTCTTACTGCTGAGCGGTCTTCCCGAAACCAATGATATTCATGACTATATCTCTCCCCTGAATCCCAAACCGGAACTTGCGACTTCCAACCAGACACTTGCGTTTGGAGGACCTTGACTGTTCTAAAGCCACCTCACTCTCAAAACACACGGCATCAAACCTCCGGCCTTAGCGCAGCCAGCCAGGAAGCTGAGCAGCTCCATTTGCTTGCAGCGCCTTCTGTGCTGTTAGTATGCTAGGACTGGGATCCTGCGCTTGGAGCTCGATAAGAATGACTGGAATGTCTTTAGCCTAGTGTCTAGCATGGAAAAGGTGCTCTGTGAAGCCATGTCCTCTTTCCTTTTCCTTCTCTCCCCTGACCAGTGTTTTTGGAGTCACCAGGTCTGTTGAGCATGGAAGGAAATGCCGGCTTTATTCCATTCCATCCACCCCGCAGCCACCTCCACTGACCCCTCATCCATCAACGTGGAATAGTATCCAGCCTTCGAGCCCATCTTCCAGCCCTCATTTCTCCAGGGACCCACCCTGTTCAGACACCACGTATGTCTTTCCAACCCATGGCTGTCATTCAGCAGCTTTCCTGCTAATGAAATCACAGTGGAGCCCTGTTATCAGTGAGATTCCATCAGGGCCCTTCAGCTCGACTTGCAAGGTCTTCCATCCATTCAATATTTCCACCCCCACACCTGGAAGTGGGAGCTCTTCCCTTTACTCCACCCAGGGGCCCCACCTCCTTATTCACCTGTCATCTCTGTGTCTTAGTCACATTGTTCCATTTATCAGATACACTTTCCCTCCCTAGAGTTTGTTACTTCAGGATCAAGCTGACCCATGAAGATAGTCTTACTTACTCAGTCCAAAATGTTCTTTATTTCCCCTGAATTATTCCAGCACTTACGGTCAAGATCCTGCACCCAATAGAGTGCGTTGGGCTCTTACTGTTGTAAAGACTGATTCAATCACTCCTGAAAATAACTCAGAGAGAGAGATGTCCACCTCTTCTTGCCAGTAAGGAAACTGAGGCTCAAGGGCAAACTGGCCCAAAATTGCACCCGGGATTCGGTTCTAAAAACCACATCCTCACTCCTCACTGGGCTAAATACTCCTGGGTTTGTTCCTTTCCGTTCCCTAATAGGATTTAATGGCACAGATCATTTATGGCACAATTTTGTTGCTTTTCCAATTGGCCTACCTAAGGACTGAGAACATGATATTTGTTTGATAAATGCTCATTGATTTAGGCTTTTGACTTCCCGACCTAATAATATTGTGACCCCCCAAAAAGTCAAGCAATTTATGTAAGCAGTGGTCACCAACATTATTTGCCCGGATAAGTAACAGATAATCATCAGCACCAGGCCAAAGTGACCAGTGATATCCTGACGATAAATGGCTTAACCTCAGCTGTCTCCTGCGTCCTCCTTAAAAATAAGAAAACCAAGGTAAAACACCTAAGAGCTCACTGATATTCTGAAATCATTTTGCTTCCAACTGTTATTTAAGTCATCTCAGGGGTTTTGTTGACATTATCTGCCAAAGACTGGAATTCATCTTTCCAAAAGGAGAGAAGCATCAACCCATCAGACAACACCCTTCCCTCTACAGAGAGCTGAGGTCTGAGGTTCCCTCCCGACTGCTGGGGCAAGTGCTTCCTACCAGGCCAGCTGCCTGCGCGGGGCCCCTGGATGCATTTCTAAAGGGTCATATTTACAGTGTCAGATGGCTGGGCACTGTGGAGCTTAATGGGATTCTTAATAAAGGCAGCCTTCATTAAGACGGGAGTGCAGGCAAGGTGCCCTTGCTTTTGAGGAAAGGACGACCCAGTGCAAGACGGATGCTCCCCCTTGGCTTGGAAATCACTCAGGTCAAGTGCCTTGTCATGCATTAACAGCCTTTTAAGTTCCTAGGCAGATTAAGAGGAGTGGTGTGGATAAATGAAGGAAGAGGAATCACGCGATCCGTCTTGGTAGCATAAACATTGAGACACAGCAGCTGCATTTAAACTGAGCAATTTGCTAAATGAATGGTTGGCGATTTTCCAGATGGCCAATGTGACACAGGGCTTGGATGAATCCTTTATTCAATCATGCATCTGTCTAGACAGAGACATGAAAGGCCAGGTTATAGCTACTGCAGCAGCAGCTTTGAAACCCTCGTATAAAACATGCTCAGTATTGCCCGTGAGGCAGCTTGGCCACAGATCAGCTGGAGAGGGTGTGGTGGCACAGGGTGCGTGGAACCTCCAGGAAAGCCGTCTTCTCAGTTGAATGACAGCTAGCTCGGAACAGGGGCTCACTCTGTGCCCGTCTGCCTACTGTGCCACTTCACACATTTACCCAAAGAGATGGGTGGGTGATCTTAGGGGATCAGGCAGCAGTGTCAGGGTAGAAAGCAGCAATACTTTTTTGGGTTGGGTTCTGTGTCCCTTTTTAAAAAATGTGCACTTTAAAATCATTTCATGTGTGTTTTCTCTTGATTTTTCTAGTTGATTAAAAAATTGCCCAAGTAGATAAAAATGTATGCATAGCTTTCAGCCATGACCCGACTTTGCCTTCCCTTCTCCCTACTCCTAGCAATCAGTTCAGTCTTGGCTTAAGGACTTTGCTAGAGATGATATCCTGAGGTTAGTGGCTGTAGAGGCTGGGGGTAGACCAGATGACCACTCAGCCCAGTTCAACTAGCTGATTTAAACGAAGTCAGGTAAACTGGCATCCGATGGGCCTTTGGCCCGACTCTAATAAAACAGGCAGCCAGAGGGCTTCACTGGGCTGCAGTGGGGGCTTATGGGAAAGGCAGCTCAGCGGATTGCTTTCCCTCTGGCAAGTTGTACCGCCAAGCCTGTTTCATTTTTATTCTTGTATTAAACATTTCCACGGGCGAGGGTTTCACTGTGTTCTTCAGCAGCCACTCAAGTGTTGTGACTGGAACGTTCTGATCCATTAGTAAATAGCTCTGCCCACCCCACCGCTGGAACCCTTGGGGCCAGCCACGGTCCTTCGAGCTCCACACTGAGCAGCAGCTTCCATTTACTTCTGACTCAGGAGGAGCATTTTAACCTGATGAATCACCAGCAGGACTTCCTGTGACATTCTGGGGAAAACTACAGTTTGCTTAGGAAGGACTCTGAAGTACTTCAGTGGCTGCAGTGTTTGACCTGCACGTGGTGGAAAAATCTCAGTTCTGCTCTGTGTGGACGCACCGAAGGCTTCTCACCAGCAACTCTTGGAAGTTTCCTATCATCAGGGCTGGGTCTACTCTGTAGCCAGCCTGAAATGAACGAATTCAATGAACAAGGCTGTCCCAGGGAGGATACAGCGCATTCCCCCCGCTGATCTCATCCAGATGCCACTCCTTTGAGTTTGTTTACTCATCGGAACCACAAAGCACAGAGAATTACCTAAGGGATAATGTTCTCAATTCTCCTGAAGGTAGTACCTCACTAGCGCCCTTCTTCAGGTGTAGGTAAAAAAACAAATCCATACGCATGAGAAATGCTTTAGGGTGTGCTCAGCCTGGACTACAGTTTATCAATGGAGGGCTTTGATAGCAAGAGTCCAGGAGAGGGTAAGACAGTTGCCCTACTAAGTAAGTTATGCCACAGGTGAGAACAATGAAGGCACTGGGCTCTGGAACAGTTGCAAATCTATTCAAGGCCTGGCAATGAGAAAACAGTTCAGAAAGGGTATAATATTCAGTGTTTTTTTTTTATTTTGAGATGGAGACAGAGTCTGACTCTGTTGCCCAGGCTGGAGTGCAGTGCAGAGATCTCGACTCACTGCAACCTCTGCCTCACCGGTTCAAGCGATTCTTCTGCCTCAGCCTCCCTAGTAGCTGGGATTATAGGCACCTGTCATCACGCCCGACTAATTTTTGTATTTTTAGTAGAGATGGGGTTTCACCAAGTTGGCCAGAATGGTCTCGATCTCTTGACCTTGTGATTCACCCTCCTCGACCTCCCAAATTGCTGGGATTACAGGCGTGAGCCACCGCGCCGGAAGTCAGTGTTTCAACCTCGTACAGAAACAGTTGTGTTAGTGTGCCGCATGCGATGCAGATGAATATTATCGAGAGATCTTCAGATGCATGATCTAGGGCCAGGTGTGACAAATCTAAAGCTGCCCCAAGGACAGTCACACACCAAAACAGGCTTTGTGGCATGCAGTGACAAACCAAGTTCCCCTGGCTGTTGTCAGCGTATTGCAGAGGTGGCTTTCCTTATGCTGAGTATGACCCGGCCCCTGATTGCCAGGATACGTCGCCATTAAGAAGCACGCACACTGTGAAAACCTTGAAAGCTGAAAGGTGATTAGGTGACAGATTAGGTGACAAGACAGGCAGAGACAGTGCTTTCGCTTTATAAATAAACTTGTTTTTTTTTCTCTCACACAAAACCTGTGGCTCTGCTAGATGGCAACATGAGCTCTTTAAAGCTACGTTCACGTTAAGCCTTTTTATAACCTAATGAAAATTTGATTTTTAAAATGAGCATCAAATGAGGCCTGAAACGCTCTTTGAAAATGTCATGACTTTTTAACATTTAAATATAGCTGTACACAGAATCACCCTTGATTGACATTTTATTTCATTTCAGGGCTGTTAATTAAGAACCGTAGACACTAGCAACAAAGATTTAAGCAGCAGAGGTCGAAACTTCCTGAGATAAAATGCAGCCCTGATTTGCTCAGATCCCACATCAAAGCGGAAGCACGGATCCTGGCTCATGCACATCGGATCCACTAGGGGGCAGTGAATGATCGCGCCTCCAGCGGGAGGGCTTGTTCTACATCACCTGAAGTGTGCAGGCCTTTTACACAAGGGAGCAGCACTGGCGCCAAGGCAGGTGTAGGGAGTAGCCAGTTATTGCTACCAGCACAGTGTGCCAGAAGGATGAAGTGAAATGCTCATTTGAAAAACGGAAGAAGTTCATTTCTACCATTGAATTTGCGTAAGGAACAGGCGGTGCCGCTGCACCTGCCCGGGTCCTTCTCCCTGGCTCCTGGTGGAGGGGAGTGACCAGGCTGAGCTGCACCCAGAAGGGCAGCCAGGGAGAGGGGCAGAGCCAGGGACCCCCGTTTACACAGTCGCTGGGGCTGGCAACCACCGGGCACGCCTGATCAAGGGGGGCTTCCCCCTGCCATCCTGTCCCTGTGCCGCCGTCCATTTGGTGAGTCCCAGGCCGGAAGCCATGCACATCCAGGGGCACCATCTGAGTTGTAGACTTTGTGGATGCCCCCCGGAGCAGGGCAGTTCCCAGGTCATTCTTGCTCCCACCACGTGGAGGTCCTGGGGTGCCCTCTCCATGAGCTCCCCTGGGAACCTCATTTTAAAAAAATCTGTACTAAACGACTTTAAATAGAGAGAAAGGCAACACTGGAGCAAAATTAGGAATTGGGGCCAGCTGGATTTCAATGTCTGTGTGTTCCCCTCTCATTCTTCTTCCATCCCCTCCTTGATTCAAGAATCTGGTGCCGTCGTGTCTTTGTCCAGTCCAAACCTGTTTCTCTAGGATAACCAGTCACTCACCTTCCCCTGTGGGTGCATCACCACCTCCCAAGGGAATTTGCATTTAAGCCTATTTATTTATTTTTTGAGACAAGCTCTCCTTCTGTCACCCAGGCTGGAGTGCAGTGGAGCAATCATAGCTTACCGCAGTCTCACATTCCTGGGCTTAGGTGATCCTCCCACCTCAGTCTTCTGAGTAGCTAGTATTACAGGTCCATGGCACCATGCCTGGCTAATTTTCTATTTTTTTTTAATTTTTTGTAGAGGTGGAGTCTTGCTAGGTTGCCCAGGCTGGTCTTGAACTCCTGGTCTCAAGCAGTCCTCCTGCCTCAGCCTCCCAAAACTCTGTGATTACAGGCATAAGCCACCTTGATTGGCAAGACTTATTTCTAATTCTGAAGCAAAAATACAGAGAAAAGCTTTCTTCCTCCTGTCCCTGATCAATAAGAATCTCCCCTGCAAGTGGGAAAAAAGTCAGATGCACCACTCCCCCGCCCCGCACTCTGAATTCGTTGATTATAGTGACTCCTGTGTTCCCAGACCCATTTCTTCACACAGTCACCCAGAACATCTCTTTTGTTTCCTTGAGAGTCAGTGAAGCTTCATGGGCAGGTACACAGGCTACGTAGATCCGCTTGGGTTCAAATCCCGGCTCTGCCACCTCCTAGGGGCATAGAACCTTGGGCAAATTGCATAGCGGCCATGAGTCTCTGTTTCCCCATTGTCGCAAATGGCATGGTCATAACCACCTCGTGGGGATGTCCCGAGAACTGAATGAAAAGCACTTAAAAGAGCACGAGGCAGAGAAGCCAGCACTCGCAGCTGCTCCCTCAGCCCGGCTTGCTCACCGCCGCATTTCCTTCCTTTTCCGCTTCTCTCTTCGTTTTGCCTCCGCTTGAGACACAGATGCTCCTGTCCTCGTACCTCCCCCTCACTTCTCCCTGAAAGGATGGCAGATGGTCTTCTGGCCCCTGACTCAGCGCCTTCCACTCTCCTTCCCCCCTCCACGCCTACCTGGCCATTGCCGTAGAGAATCAGGTACTTGTCAGGATCCACGGAACTAAAGCAAAGAATGCAAAAGCAAAACCCCATCTTCAGACATCAAGAGTGACAGACTCGTGTGTGTGTGTGTGTGTGGTGGAGAATCCGACACATGTCCTCTGTGTCAGGCCCGTGTTCTATTTGTAGAACAGTCTTGGAAATAGACACTTGTTTACATCGCCTGGATCAGGAGTGATTTCAGATTCTCTTCATTTAATCGTCTACTTCCACTGTGCAGATTTATAATTAAAATAAGAAACTTATTTATAAAACCAGAGTGGGAGCCGAGAGATGGCTGCAAGGAGAGGCTTCTGCTGTGGAGGCCTCTGTGCAGTAGGCTGTAAGTTACACTGATTGGCCTGGAAGGGGTTGCAGGGACCTACCGGACATAGCCACGGATCTCTCCCATCAGAGGGGAGGGACAGGGTGATCGGCTCCCTAAACCCAGCGTATGAGGCAGACAGTAGTGAGGACATTTCTCAGAGAGAGGCTGGGTTTGCATGAGGAATTGCTGTGACTCTCTGCTTTGGGCAAGCACTTTGGGTGCCAGTGGCTGGTGCCAGGACCAGCATGGGAAAGCAGCTCCCCTCAATGGAGAAAGACTGAAGTATGGATGGAGCTGGCAGAAGGGTAGACACGGCAATCGGAGGGGACAAGGAGGCCAGGAAAGAGGAGAAGGAGCGGGAGGAGTGGAGAACGAAGTGGCAAGATACAGGCGGTGTAACCTTTCCCGGCAATTGTGAAAATCACAAAATGATTTGTGATGGTGCTGTTGTATCTCTTGTCAAACACCAGTGAAGGGGCTGAGTGGACATAAGAGGTGGAAGCCACGCCAACTTCTGGAAATTAACATTGCCACAGTAAGGCTTCGACATTATGTGACGTTGTGTGGCTACAGTTCACACATAATCAGTCAGTTCGTATGAGACTTATTTGTTGCATTTTGATTTCCAATGATAGAGGAATCTTCTAGAAATATTTCTTTCTTGTGTCAGTATGAGGAATCTGTATGTCTTTGAAACACATGAGTTAAGCTTCTCTTACACTCTGAAGCCTACACTGGAGGTTGTTTCCTTCTTTTTTCTGGGTCGTGGGAGCTCACAGGGAAACGTGTTCATTTCTCTAAAGTGTCCAGGGTATCATGAGGTACATTTTCTTCATTGAGTTTATTTTCATATATATCTATATATATAGGCTTCCCCTCCATTCGTAAATGTGTGTGTGCATATAGTCTTTTATTCTCTTATATATTAATTGCTGGAATTATTCCCAAGTCCTTTTTTAGACAATGATGTTATTAATAAGCAAAACCATAAATAAATACATTTTACCTGTCCTGGAAATTCCAACACTTTAATATTTTGCCATGTAGAAATATTCCTCAAGTTTTGTTGTAGTCAAATCTGCCCCGACTTCTAGCTTTAGAGTCCTACTTTTGCAAAGGACTTTCATCACCAGTGTTGTTATGAAGATATTCTCCTATACACTCTCTGTCTCTACAGTTGTAAAATATTGAGATCTTTAGTATGCCGTAGTATGAAATTTATTTTTATACATATCGTGGTATGGGACTTAACTGTTCCCTAAATGAATAACCAACAGTTATTTGTTAGACTGTTCCCTCCCTAATTTGAAATGTCAGTTTTGTCAATTGTTTTTTGCGTGTAAATAGGTGTCTCGCTGATCGGCTTGTCTCTTCTTTGCCCAAGTATTTCGCTGCTTATGTTGACTGTAACTTAACGGCATGGTTTACTCTCTATAGTTCAAATCCTTCCTTAATTAAAAAGAAATTTTGTAGAGATGGGGTCTTGCTCTTTGCCCAGGCTGGAGTGCAGTGCTGCCATCACGGCTTGCTGCACCCACACTCCTGGTCTCAAGCCATCTCAGACTCCAGAGTAGCTGGGACCACAGACACGCCCCATCGCATGCAACTATTGTCTTTTATTTTTAGTGTAGGTGGGGTCTTTCTATGTTGCCCACGCTGGTTTTGAAGTCTTCGGCTCAAAGGATTCTCCCACCTCAGCTTCCCGAAGAGCTGGGATTATAGGCGTGAGCCACGGCACCCCACCTCTCTCATTTTTTTTCAACAGTTTCCTGGCCATTGTTGCATATTTACCTTTCCAGATGAACTTTAGAATCAACTTGTTAAGCTCCAAAGCAATCTCATAGGGATTTTGGTGAAAATTTCATTGAATTTGGCATTTAATTTTGGGGTACCTTCCCGGCATTCAATTTATTTAACCAGGAACATAGATCCTTCCCATATATTTGTGCTTTCTTTTATGTCTTTAGAAAGGTTGTTATTAAGGTTATTTATGAGTACATTTAATAATCTTCCAGTCAATTTCTTCTTCAGAGAGAAAGTGGGAAAGATAGTAAAAAGTCAAGCTCCATGGGGCCAAGAAGTTTCATCATGAAGCCACATTCATCTGCAAAGATCTGACAACCTTTCTCCCAGCAAAGACCAGTTCAGTCCACGCAGGATATTGAAATTATTAGATAAGAAAGTCTGGACAGTTGAGCAGGTTACAAAAACAAACAAATACGTGTTCTTCCAGAAGTCAAAGACTTGAGGCTCTCTGACGACCTATCAAAAAGACCCGTTAGGACCCAATTTTTTTCTCTATATGGCACATTTTTGTAGATTTTAAACAGAGAATTTAGCTCCTCTCCTTGCGCGCTCTCCTTCCCCCAGCGCCACTCTGTTCAAAATTCTTGGGGATTTTAAACGCCACTGTGGAGACTCCTTCCGGTCTGCTGGTTTCTCAGTTCTTTCACTTCCTGTCTCCCAGTGGTCTAGTCTCCGCCCAACAGCAGCCACTCACTGCCAGGCTCACACGTGCAGTTTTTGTCACTAGAGTGACGGGAACCCCTCCAGAATCTCCATTTCAAACTTTCGACCTCCAATATTTCCTCCAATAATTCTATCCTCCATGCTCCAGCTCCAGCACAGAAACTCTCAGCCCCCTGCTCCTGACACATGCTCGCTGTCCCTGGCCCTGTCCTGCTTCATTTTCCTTCTTACTTGGCTTAGACTCCATGGCCAATTACAACCACTTCCTCGTGTCCGACCTCACCTCCCTCGCTTTCTCTCCTTTTCTGCTCTCGTTTGGCAAAACATCACCCCTCCTGAACTCTGACTATCCACCTACCTCATGCCTGAATTCATGTGAAAATGTGGCTGGAGACAGACCACAGAACTGTGCTGAGTCATCTGGCTTCAAATTCGTGACCACAAACCACACACAGGTTCGCAGTATTTCCTGGCACCCGTCCGCCCTTTCCCACTCTCCAAGACCATTTCACTTTCTCCTTTCTTTGCAAGTCCCCAACCCCTCTTCCCCAGTTCCCATTCTCAGACGAGACCTTGCTTCTTAAGTCACCATGAAACCCAAGGCTCTCAAAAGAGACGCTGCAACAGACCCCAACACAGAGGCACACACGCCTGCCCTGCGGTCCCTCAGGTGAGCAGCCCTGCTCCTTCCTAAGGCCAGCCCTCCACTGTGCAAGGCAGCCCAGCCCTCCTCCTACCCAAGAAACATGTGTTTGGCATTTCTCCCCTTACTCTCCCGTATCCTTGATGTTCAGTTTTTACCAAGTCATTGCCATCAGCACATAAACATGCTGTATTTCTGCCACTGGGGAAAAGCAAAAGGCTGGGGTGGTGGCTCATGCCTAGAATGCCCCGATTTCAGGAAGCAGAGGTGGAACAATCGCTTGAGTCCAGGAGTTTGAGACCAGCCTGGGTGACATAGCTGGACCACATCTCTACAAAAAAAATAAGAAAAGTAGCTGGGCATTGTGGCACATGCCTGTAGTCCCAGCTTCTCAGGAGGCTGTGGTAGGAGGATCGCTTAAACCCGGTAGAGGCTACAGTGACTTCTGATCATATCAGTGCACTCCAGCCTTGAAGACAGTGAGACCCTGCCTCAAAAAGGAAAGAAAGAAAGAAAGAAAGAAAGAAAAAGAAAGAAAGAAAGAAAGAAAAAGAAAGAAAGAAAGAGAAAGAAAAAGAGAGAAAAGAAAAAAGAGTTCGTCTCGACCTTGACCACCTTCCCCTCCAACTATCAGGCCATTTCTCTCTGTCTTTCTCTTTTTACGGAAAGTTACTTGAGAAAGGGTTCATGCTACTGTCTCCTCTCTCCCTTCCCTTTGCTTTTTTGACAGTATTCTCGGTAAGATTTGGCCCCGGTTCTGCAACAGCTGTCTTGCTGGTCAGCAACGCCCTCCATGCTGCCGCAGCCCATGGAAATGCTGAGCCTCATCTTCCTAGCAGCTGCACTTGACCATGGCCCCCCCAGACTCCAGGGCCCACGGTCAGCCCTCGCCATGTTCCTGTAAGCCACCGGTGAACACATTCATCGGCACGTGGCTTTAACTTCCTCCCTCTATGCAAAGGGCTCCTACTGTCCCCAGCTCACACGCACTGACCATCCTGGGTGTCTGATGTCCTTCCCCGGTCTTTCTTTCCTCATAGCGCTTACCATGTCCTACCATCCTGTGTGACCCTCTATTATGAAAATGGCTTGTTGTCTAGGGCAGGCTTGACTGGGGAAGGCGTTCTTGCCTACTTCCTCTGTGAAACTATCCCAAGTGCCCAAAACAGTGCTGGTCCATCCTAGGCTATGTGGATCTCTTTTGATGATGCGTTTGCTCACTTCCATGCAAGCTCCTTGCACATACCAGCTGTGCCCCACCACATAGCCTCTGTGCCCCACCACAGTGGAAGCTCTGTGAAGCACTGCTCTCCCTCCAGTCCTACCCCAGTGCTGCCCAGAGAGCTCCTCCTGACCCCCATCCACCTGCTGTCTAGTTCCTCCCACGCCATATTTTTTCTCCTTAGCCCTCACTCTCTGACATACCCCTGTTAATTTTGCATGTTGCCTGTCTCTGCCCTCTATACTGTGTGCTCTCTGAGAGCACAGGGTTTCTCTATTTCTTTCTCAGCACTAAAAACAGGGCCTGTATCTGTTTGTGGAAGAGACTTGCTGAGAAAGCATGCTTTGTAAAGTTCTGTGTGTTTACAGCTGTGTGCTGATCAGTTCCCAGGATGGTGCCTCATGGTCATGAGTCTGTACTACATGAGAGTCCCGACTGTCTGAATGCGCTGTGTCTGGCCTGGATGCTGCACCCCGATTCCTCAGGGTAATAGTTGTTCATCTTTGGCTGCTCAGCCTCCAAGCCACACGCCATGATCTGCCTCTGCCACTATCACAGCTGGTCCTGGAGGCCACAGGGCTCCCTCTCTTGGACCCAGGACTCTCGCTTCTCCCTCCACAACTGTTTGGCTGTGTCCCTACCCAAATCTCATCTGAATTGTAGCTCCCATAATTGGCGTGTGTTGTGGGAGGGGCTGGTGGGAGATAATTTAATCACAGGGCAGTTTTCCCCATACTGTTCTTGTGGTGGTGAATAAGCCTCACCAGATCTGATGATTTCATAAGTGCTTTCCCCTTTTGCTTGGTTTTCATTCTCTCTCTTCTGCCGCCATGTAAGATGTGGCTTTGGCTTTCCACCATGAATGTGAGGTCTTCTCAGCCATGTGGAACTGTGAGTCCATTAAATCCCTTTTTCTAAAAACAAAAATTACCCAGTATCATGTATCTCTTTATCAGCAGCGTGAAAGCAGACTGATACACCAACTACACGCACACACTACTGTGTTCTCCTGGACTTCTGAGTCCCAGTCACCACCCAGCCAAGCTCAGGGCCACAGCCTCACTCACTCATGGCTTTGCTCCAAGTTGGATGAGTGCTGGTGTCTGGTACCGCTAGACACACCCCCAAATCCATTTCTTCTTTCATTCTGCAGGTATTTACTGAACTGACACTATGCTCCCGGCATTGCTGTAGGCCCTTGGGACATGAGAGATAAAGCCCTTACTATCATGTCACTTACATTCTGATGAGGAGAGGCACATCATAAATAAATTACCCAATAAATATATTGTGTGTCAGGTTGTGGAGAGTGCCATGGAGAGAAACAAAGCCGGGTACAGGCTATAAGGAGCTGTGGGTCCAGGCAGGGTAGTGCAGAGAGCGTGTCTGCGTGGAGGTGGCTCACATTCCAGTGAGCCACACGGCAGGGACAGGGTGGTGTGGAGAAAGCACAAGGGAGGAAGATTTTTCCCCAGAACTAAAACAGAGGCTCCCTAGGCTGTGGAAGGGTTACCACAAGGGAGGGGGAGGAAGACAGGGCAGTGGGTAATCAGTCTCAGCTTCCCAAAAGGGCTGGTGGGGGCAGTGAGTCCCCAAGGAGGAGTGGCTGCCTGGGCTGGAGGCAGACAGTGCCAGGGGCGGCCTTGTGCAGTGTTGGCTTGGAAGCACTCACAGGGCCCAGAGTCCCTGTGTGGCTGGCGATGGAGATCACTGGCTTCCACCATGGGATCCCACAAGCATGGCACAACATGGGTGAGGGAACCCCTGAAATGACTGCTATTATGGTGGATGGTGGGAGCTCAAATGAAAATGAACTTGAGTTCAGGAAGTAAAGCAAGTTCTATTTTTTGCATATCTGAAGTTAGGGACTGAGATTCACATTTGCTACGTTATATTAAAATCAGGCTCAACGTACAGCGGCGTGTCTTTTAGGAGCCTTTGCCCCTGGATACTGGTGTATTTTTCTCACAACAAGACTGCTGAAAAATGGAAGGAGTTGCCTTCCCTGGAGATCTCTGCCCCGCTGCTGCTCACCCTGAGAGGAGTCTCCGATGCTGCTTCAAAGTGCGAAACCGCTGACTTCTTTAAGAGAGGTGGACTCCAATGGCACGTCTGCCAAAAAAATCCCAGAAACACATCCATCCTGGGGAAGGGAGCCCAGAAATTATTCATGTCACTCTGCATCTCTGGCAAGAGACCAGATCCTGGGAGTCAGAAGCATCTAAAACGTTCCGCTGTGCTGCAGCAAAAGCAACACGCTTGGGGGTCACCGTCTACAAAGACAGAGCTTTGCAAAGAGGCCCAGCTTAAAACTTGCATTTCCTTCTTTCTTCAGGAATTTCTCATCTCTAGCTAATCTGTGTATCAGAATATGAATGAAGGGAGCAAAGGACACCATCTCATTCGAGAGTCAGGGGAAGCACAGGGGAGTTTTACCCAACTAGCTGCAGCCGGGTGATCCACGAGAGCGTTCTGTCACCTCGAATACCCCGACGTTTCCACAGAGAGATTAGGACAGAGCTCCAGATGTAGGGCATGTTCGCATCTGGGCACTGGAAAGAAGCAGGGAGCCAGGGAATTGGAGAGACCCAGTGATGTTTGGATTGGCTCCAGATTTTGTTTCTTTGAACTTTCCTCAATTTCAAAGCCATTTATGATAAGTGAGTCTATTTCTGACATCTTGGTATTCTAAATTCTAATGATCTTACCATCTCCCTATTGGAACTGCTTTTGATTTTTAAAAGAACCATTCTCTCTCTCTCTCTCTCTCTCTCTCTCTCTCTGGAATGCAGTAGGAGGATAAAGCATAGAACACATTTCTTGGTTTTCCCTTCAACATGGTGAGATTGACTCACAGTTACAAAAGATGAGGGACATAGAGATCAATGAACACTGCCTACAAGGGGTAAATTGGTATTTCTTTAGGTGTGAAAAACGGAAGGACCAGATTATTGATCACCCTGAAGGGCCTCTAGTTATGGATGTTAGATTCTTCTCCTCCAGACATCAGCCTTCCAAAATAAACAGCCCTCAATGCTCTCAATGCATAACCCAGCTAAGGAAAGAACGAGGCCATTTTTACTTAGTGTGTGCTTGACTTGAACTTGATTGATTGTGCTAAGGCAGTGAAGGGCAGCTGAGATTCCTCACTTTTGTTAGAAAACTCATTAGGGGCATCATGGTGATTGCCACATCTTAAGAGCGCCAGCCCATGTCTTCATGTCAACTTGGATGAAAACCGGAAAACAATGGTGGCACCATCCCTTTTGCAACTCAAGGAAGCTGGGAGGAAGTGCAGGTCATCCGTGTCCAGAAAGACCTTAACGCACTGGGATAGGGGCCAGATTCCATCATCATCTGTTGAGAGTTGTTGAGCAAAGCAAAATCAGATCTGCCCAGACAGAGTTTGTGGGTTCAGTTGCAAAGAGGAGAGAAGGGGGCAATGAACTAATCAACCAGGGTGTGTGGGAAATGATGGGGATGCACATTGGGTCCGGGATTGCAGAAATGAAGGGACAAAAGCCACAAGAGCAGGTCAGTGACGGGAAGTGGAAGTACGGGAGCAGGTCGGATCGGAAGTGGAAGTACGGGAGACGAGGCACCCACAGAGAATTCCAGGGTTCCCAACTTGAATGATGAAGTGGAGGCTGATCCAGCTGATGGAACTAGGAGACACTGGAAAGGCTGTAGGATGTGGGAGGAGCACAGTGGTGTTTTGGCATTCCATGTTAGAAAGGCCTGTAAGACATCCTCGTGGACATGCCCCTAGTGTTTGGAGGGCAGAAAGCAGGCAGGGGCCTTCAGTGGAGATCTCTGCTCTTGCAGCTGCTCATGCTGGAAGGAGTCCCTGGGGAATGATGCCAGGAGGCCCTGAGTGCCAGGCCAGGGCAGCTCCCCCAGCCTACCTCAGTGTGGAACCGTGAACTTCTCTAAAAGAGGTAGACTCCAGTGGCATCAAGAAGTGGGTTTAAGTCATGGCTGAAGCCGTGAAAATGAAAGGCAGTACTTAATACTGAGAGAGTGTGGTTCACGGGAGGGCCAAGGATGGCACCTGAGGCAGAGGAGGGGCAGTTCGAGCAGAACCAGTGCAAGGCCCAGTTCCAAAAGGCAAGACAAGTGGCATCTATTGTCTTTGATATAAAGAAGACTCAAAAGAGAGGAAAGGACTTGCCTCTTAGGAGTCACTGTGAGAGGCAGGGGGCAGTAGGCAGGGCAGGGGTGTTGTGGTGGCACATGGGTAAGGACTGGGGCATGATGCCAGGAGGCCCTGAGTGCCAGGCCAGGGTAGCTCCCACTGTTCCCCTCTCTGAGCTCCTCTCCTCAGGTATCCCCTCTGTCCCCTGGCCCACCCTCTTGCTTCCTCATGATCTCTGTTTGAATGTCACCTTCTCATCCAGGCCCACCCTAACCTCCCTTAATACTGCAGCTGGCAGCCCCGCCCTTCCCATCAATGCTCACACAAGGGCATCCTTGGACTTACTTTTCCTCTTCGTTTGCTTTTATCACTTTCTAACATACTATGTAATGTATAGTAATTTAACATACTATGTAATCTATCGCGATTTAATTTACATCTTGAGAGTATTTTTATAACATACTACATAATTTATATCTATCAGGTTGGTGCAAAAGTAAAACCACAATTACTTTTGCACCAACCTAATATAATTTTCAAAAATATTTCTAACATATTATATAATTTAAATCTTTATAATAATAAATGACATTATATAATAGCATATTTATATGTATAATATTTATTGTCCCTCTTCCTCTACTCAAACGACCCCTCCTGGAGAGCAGAACGTCTTATTTCTTTTGTACATTGAAGGTTCCCCTGCCCCTGGAAGAGCATCTGCCTCACAGTGGCCCCATGCAGTGTCTGTTGAGTGAACGAACGTTGCTGAGTGTGAAGGAAGACCCAGGGTGCTAATGTCTAGAATAGAGATACAAAGAAAGCACTCCAGAGCCCCGGAAGAGGAAGGAATTACTTCCGGATCAGAGGACTGGCCAAGGTTTCGTGAAGACAGTGACGTCTGAGTCAGATCTTAGGGGCTGGCAGGATTTTTGTGGTCAGAAGTGGATGCCGCGTGAGCTGTGACTGGGCTCCTGGCTGGGGAGCTGCTTGCCCCTGCGGGGAGAGGTGAACAGCCCAGCAGGCTGGAACAGGAGCTCCTTGAGGAGCATGGGTGGGGACAGAGTGCAGGCCGCAAGGGAGCTCCATCCACAGTCACTGCTGCGGGCTTGGACGTGCCTGGCAGACTTCAAAGTGGAGACAGTGAGAAGAGAGTTGGATATGAGCCTGAAACCTGGGAGAAAGATCTGCGCTAGAGATACAGCCTTGGAAACCACCCGCATACCCGTGGTGTCTGGAGATCACCAGAGAGAACGAGCGCAGATGGAGAAGAGAACCAGGATGGAAGCCAAAACGCTCAGAGGGTAAGAGGTCAGGGAGAAGGAGAGGAAGCAGCAAGGGTCAGCTAGATCAAACGATGGCTCTCATCTGAGGAGCTCAGAGACTGACAGCGGATGCTCAACATGGTGCTGTTGGCAGCCTTGGAAAGGGCTGCCTGGTGAGGGGGCGGGGGAGCCTGGTGGGTGTAGACAAGGAGACAGCATGTGGATGATTCCGATCCTTTTAAGAAGTTGTGCTACAAGGACACGGGATGTAGGCTGGCTGATAAAAGGGTGATAGAGAAGGATTTTGTCTGTTCGTTCAATAAGGGAGAAGCAACAGCATTTTAATTAGTTAATGGGAAGGAGGCAGTGGAGAGTGGAAAGGCGATGGAAAGTGAAGGGAATCTTGCACGAGGGCTCTTCTTGAGTAGACAGGAGACGCTGGGATCTGAGACTTGAATCGAGAGATTTTCTGTGAGCACAACGTGGAAAGGCCATTTGGTGTCACCGACCGGAGTCCGTGGTCAGGGTGCTGGTGGGCACAGCGGAGGGGTGGAAGCCAGTGGAAGTTCCTATTGGACGGTTTCCATGTTCCCAGTGAGGTGGGAAACGAGGCCAACAGCTGAGAGGAGGATGAGAGCAGATTGTTAGGATTTGGGAAGAGAAGAGGAAGAGCAGAATTACAGATTGACACTCTCACACTCAAGACTGGCAGGTGACTGCCTGGGGGTCTCCAGAGCCCACTGGGGTTTAAAGCAGCCCTGCCTCGGGCCTGCATGTGTCCTCCAGCTGTACTTATGCCTGCTCTTCACTTCTCTCACCTCCACTCCTCACTCAGCCTTTGACTTCCCCGAGGTCTGGTGTGCACAGCGTGTTTAATGAGCGTTTGCTAAGTGGAACTGAGGTCGGCAGCACTTCAGGAAAGGCCAACAGAAAGGCAAAGGCAGACAGCTGAGGACATCCCCAGACAGGCCAAGGGGAAGGCGTGGGGAGTAGGGTGGCTGCTGGGATCCTGTCCTCTCTCCTGGCCCTTCTCTGCTACTGTGGTGGGGATGGGATGGGAGAGAGGATGAGGGGTAGAAGAACAAACAGAAGCTCATCTCACCTAAACTGAACAAAACTGAATGGCCCCTGGGCCACCCAGACCTGGAGTGACCTCTGCTCCCTGGCCCCTCAGACTTGCACCTCTAGCCAGTAACAAACCCAGTGACTGGACATCCTGAAAAGCTCTGGAATCATTTCCTTCTCTACCCCAGCTTCTGTTGGAGCCTTTCTTGGCTCCTTCAGGATTTCTTATCTGGATCATGATAACAACTGTTACAATTTACTGAGCACTTACTATATGCCAGTCACTAGCTAATGAGCTTTATGTTTGTTCGTTTATTGAGTCCTCAAAAGAAAGTCCTCATTTTGCGGATGAGGAACCTCAGGCCCCTGAATGTCTGTAACACTCTCCCCATGGGTCTCCCTGTCTCCCACCTAAATCCATCCCCCAATTCCCCATCAGCGCGAGTGACCTTAGACAACTGTTTAGAATCTGCACAGTGTTTAGTTTGCAGAACAAAGTCTTTGGCATAGGTGACCTTTCATCAGCAAACCTCGACTGTCTTTCCTGATCCCTTCCTGTTTCCTTCCTTCAAAGGGGCCCTTCACTCTAAAATAAGTCAGTTTCTCCAAAGAATTCAACACCTTCCAGCCCCCTTCCAGCCCTATGCTCACTGCTACCCACCATGCTCATTTGGCTCCTATGGACTGAAATGTCCTTTCTGTCCCTCAGCCTGACTCCCTGTCGTCCTCCAGCCCCACAGTGACTGCCTGGGAGGGCTTTGCTGACAGCCCCTGTCTGAACAGGTGTGCCCCTCTCTGGGTCGCCTCATACCCACTGCAAATCTTTCCCAGCTCCCAGTCCCCACATGGCAAGGTGGGTTGGGTTGCTGGCCTCCCTGAGGTAGACATCCTGAGAAAGCAGTGTTTTAAAATCATTTCAGCGCTCATTTCACAGCCAAATAGGAGTTGAGATGCAGGCATCCTTTTGACACATGACAGAAGAGGAATGTCTCTAATTTAGAAGTGAAGCCAATGTCTGTTTGGTCTCTTACTGATATGTTGTTTTAACAAAATGCTCTAAAAATTTAAGTTTTCATTGCAACAAATCTTCTGGGTTAGGCTGATGTCATGTCCCCTGGGAAAGTAAATTTGCTTTTTCTGTTGTTGTTATTTTATTTTATACTCAAAGAGGGCAATGTCTTGCCCTGGTTAGTAGATAAATGAGCAGTAGGTCTGGCTGAGATAAAAACATATTAATTTTTTAAATGTATTTATTTGTCTAGTCAAAACATAGTTGTTGAGTGCCTTCTCAAGTTGCAAAGGCTCTGTTAGGCAGGTACATTTATCACTTATCAAAAACAATTCTCTTGCCTTTTTGTTTTTAATCTAAAAAAAATTTTTTTTTGAGATAGAGTCTCACTCTGTCGCTGGGTGCCAGGCTGGAGTTCAGTGGCACAATCTTGGCTCACTGCAACCTCCGCCTCCCAGGTTCAAGTGATTCTCCTGCCTCAGTCCCCTGAGCAGCTGGGACTACAGGTGTATGCCACCACACCCAGCTAATTTTTGTATTGTTTAGTAGAGACGAGGTTTTACCATGTTGGCCAGGATGGTCTCAATCTCTTGACCTTGTGATCCGCCCGCCTCGGCCTCCCAAAGTGCCGGGATTACAGGTGTGAGCCATGGCGCCGAGCCTTTAATCTAAAATGTTTAAGGCTGAGGCATGCCTCAGAGTCAGCAGTGCTGTGAAAGCAACAATATAGGAGTTGTATTGTATTTGAAATCATATATTAAAGGTAATGATAGAGTGAGCCACGCGCGGTAATTAGTTTACAATGTGCTCCCACAAATGCTCTCAGACACCATGATGAGTGCTTCCTGGAGCCTTCTGTCCCTGAAACTAGCGATCATGGTTCTCGCCAGAACTCAACTCCCCCAGGGTGTTATGATGAATACCATGCTGGTTCTAATATTGCTATTAGTGTTTAGACCTGGGTGTGAGAGGGGGTGGCAAGACGAAATGGAGATAAAATACAAAGTTTATGCTTCGGTTGCTTAGCCAGAAATCTATAAGAAACGAGCCAGCCACCCTTCAGTGAGGTTTTAGAGTGACATAGGGACAAAACCCCCAGATATTCCTGCACATATATGTGCACAGTCTGTGGGAGTTAGAACGGGTTATAAGTGCTGTTTACAACTGGCTTTCTACTTGGTGTGTCTACAAGCTTAACAAGAATGAAGGAAAAAGAGAAGAGAGAAATAAAAAGAAAGAGAAAAGAAGGAAGGAAAGAGAGAGAAATCTAGTCTCCACAGGAGCAGAGAAGCATCCTGAGCCTCACTCCTGGTTCCTGGCACAGCCGTCTGATGGATGCTAGACTGCAGATAAGGGGCTGTCAGAGAATGACGTCATCAGCAGACAGTGCCATTGGCTGAGGCAGCTAGTGTGTAGACGGTACTGTTGACTCCATCCCAGACGTGGTCCTTGGGAAGGGAGGGTGGCTTGGTCCAGGGGGCAGAACAGGAGTGCACCACCTGTCAGTAAACATGCAGTGTTGGGGCCTGAATGCCTTGGCCTCCCCCAGCAAATCTTTGTGTTGAAGGCCTAGGCCCCATATGATGGTCTTTGGAGACACGGCCTTGGAGTTGACGAGGTCATGAGGGAGCGGCCCTCAGGATAGGACTTGTGTTCTTACAGGAGACACCAAGGAGCATTCTTTCTCTCTTTCTCTCGCCCTCCTCTTCTCTGTGCTCACTCACCGAGGAAGGGCCACATGGGCACACAGTGAGAAGGTGGCATCTGCAAGCTGGGAGGAATGCCCTTGCCAGAAACAGAATGGGTGAGCACCTTGACCAGACTCCAGAACTGCAGGAAAACATGTTTCTGTTGTTTAAGCTGCCCAGCCTGTGGTGTCCCGCAGTGCCAGCAGATGAACATATTCACCAAACTGTGCCCACCTCAACGCTAGGCATCCTGTGTGTGCAATCCCTGAACCCTCATCCACATCAAAGGACACAAACATGCAGCTCCAAGCCCCAGGAGTCCAGGGGGCAGAACAGGGTCCTCATGACTGCCTGGGTCCACAGTGTCCCCAGACTCATATGAATTTGCAGCGCTGTCCATCCAGCCCTGCCTGGTCCAGAGTTCATGTAATCACGAGGATAATGAAAACCAGCATGTAGAAAGCCCCTTCTGTGTGCCACGGAGCTACTATCACAAGAACACCTCCCAACAATGCAGGAGGTGGGTACCGTTTTTATTCTATCAGTTTCACAGACAAGGAAGCTGGGGCACCAAGCACTTGGACAACTTCCTGGGACTCCAAGTGAGCTTTGACTTCATAGTCTGAGCCTTTGCTTGCTTGTTCAGTTATTTAAGAAAATACTGAACGGCTATGATGTGCCGTGCACTGTCTAGGCTTACAGTGGAGAAGAAAGCGGATGTGGGTCCTACCCCCACTGTGTGGTGGACGGGACCGTCAATAGACAATTCACCATCAATGCTCATGGCCTATGCCATATGCAGTAAGGATAGGAACAGCGTCACGGGGATGTAGTTAGATGAGGCATTTAGGAGAGGATGGTCAGAGGAGGGGAGGTTTCAACAGAGATCTGAAAGGAAAGGCTGGCATAGTATCTCGGGCACAGGTACAGCAAGTGCCAAGGCCCTGAGACAGGAAAGAGCTGAGTGAGACTGGATCTGAGTGAGGCCTGAGTAGCTGAGGCTCCCAAGTCAGGAGAGGATTGGAAGGTGAGGGGTCTGAGTGGCTTTGAGGGCCAGGTGTGGGGACAGAAGTCCCGAGGGCTGTCAAGCGTCGTTCCTGCCATTCGCGGCAGGCTGGGATTAGAAAAGGAAATGGTGTTCCGCGTGTGAGTGCCTGCTGTTGGGTGCTGTGTTAGGGGCCTTATCTACAGCATGTATTTCTTCTCAGCCACAGCTCGGCGAGGTCAGTCATATAAGCTCTGCTTTGCAGATGAGACACCCGAAGTTGGGAATGAAGACATGACTGGCTCCGGTCCCCAGAGATGAGTAAGAGGGCTGAAAAGGGAGCCAGACTCCTTGGGCTTTGAAGTCTGCCTGAGTCCACCACTCTGTCCTGCCCTCCCCAGAGCTGAGGCTGCACTAGGAGGAGCCGAGATCCCCTGATGCTGGATGTTAGAGTCTTCCAAGGGTGGTTATAGGGTAGATGCAAAGTGCAGAGAGGCTGGGAGTCGGGGCCCCACCAGGGCATGAGGAAGCTGAAGCACCACCTCCAACTTTTGTCATGGGTGCAAGTGGGCACTGCCCTCTGGATGGGAATTGGGGTTTTGGATGGGCTGGAGAGAAACCCAGGGTCCCACAGGGCAGAAGCTGCACACCAGAGGAGAAAGGGCCTCTTTATCTTATGTGAAAGGTGCTCCAGGGCAGGGCAGGGCAGGGAAGGGCAGCTGAGCCTGGCTTGTGTCTCTCAGGCCTTTTCTCTTCAAGAACCCACTCGGTGACAGTTTTGCTTTTCAATCGTTTCTTCCTAAATCCATTAACATTTTTCTATATTTCTCAATATACAAAATGATTGATAGGAGAGAGATGAATGAGAGACCTATTTCACTGCAATTGTTGAGCACCTAAAAGAGATTTCTATCTCATCTGGAGAAGAAGGAGGAAGAGGGGGAAGGGAAAGGCAAAATGAGCCTGGACCTTCTCTTTGTCCGCTTAAATAAGAATTTCTGACTTGGTCAATCCAAAAACGTTTCCTGAGCACCTACCATGTGCCAGTTGATATGTAGGTGCCAGAGGGTAGACAGCAAATCTTAAGGCACTGGGGTCACCCACAAATAACTCAGGACCTGGTGGCTTCAGCTCAAGGCTGAGGAATCTCCTGGGGACACTCACTTCTGTGTATGATGGACATTCTAGGCAATCTTCATGATGACGTGTGAGCTGGAAAGAATGGTAGGATTGTAGCAGGACCACCTGCTCTATGAGATTTGCACCTCGTTGGGAATCAGGTCTTATTCACATGTGCATCTTCGTGTCCAACAACATCAGCTCATAGTTAGTGCTCAACAAACACCACTGGACAGATGGCTGGGGTAAGGGGCAGCGCAAGGAACAGTATCGAGGTGACAGTGCCTGGCACACTGAGGGCTCCCTGTTCAGTTAGGTTGGTGCTTCCTGAGGGCTCCCTGTTCAGTTAGGTTGGTGCTTCCTCAGCCTCAGGAAACAGAGAGGCAAAATCTGGAAAGGCAGAGGGGACATGGATGCCTCAGAAAGGTTTGAACATTGCTGTGTTGGAGAAGGAACTGGCAGCCATCAAGAAGCAGAGTAAGGCCGGGCGCGGTGGCTCATGCCTGTAATCCCAGCCCTTGGGGAGGCTGAGGCAGGCGGATCGCGGGGTCAGGAGTTCAAGACCAGCCTGGCCAACATGGTGAAACCCTGTCTCTACCAAAAATACAAAAATTAGCTGGGTGTGGTGGCAGGTGTCTGTAATCCCAGTGACTCAGGAGGCTGAGGTAGGAGAATCACTTGAACCCGGGAGGCGGAAGTTGCGGTGAGCCAAGATTGTGCCACTGCACTCCAGCCTGGGTTATAGGGAGAGACTCTGTGTCAAAAAAAAGAAAAAGAAAAAGAAAAAGAAGCAGAGTAATGTGATCAGAGTTGAATTTCAGGAAAATGAATCGAGTCTCATTTAAAACATAAATTAGTTTATAACTGCATGACTCTCAAAATAATTTCACCTCCCTGGCTCCCCTGTGCTTTGTAGATTCAGGAAGGTCCCTCTTTGCTGGGCACAAAGAAGGAGCTGTGCCTGGTTGTGACAGGCAGCCTGGAACCCTGACATTTACTGATGGAACACAGCTGCCTCTGGATAGAGGAGGCCAGGTTCTAATGTCCCGGGGCAGCCACCCGCAACCAGGTCTCCTGGCCCTGCAGACGCCCTCGCTTGCCAGCAGTCCAGCTCCACAGCCACAGCTTCCGGGCCGCCGAGATGATAGTGGGGCTCCACAATAGAGAGCTCCTACAGCTGAGTTTCGCGGTTCCTGTTTAAAACTCAAGCACACTTGGAGTAGACTTTAAAGCTTCCCACTTCACCTCTGTAGAAATATTTCATATTCCACAAATCTCACAAAATGGATGCACCCGACAATGACCTGGCAGGATGGAGCTTGAGGCCTCCCTCCCAGCTCTCCACATTTGGAAGCATCTCTTTGGCTTGGTTCTAAACCTGCCCACAGGGCGGGTCCTTCTCCATCAGGAAGCTAGCACAGTTTTCAACCATCTGAGCTCTGGATTCCAGCAGAGGGGTATTCAGATCCCAGCTCAGCACTCAGTGCCCTCACCTGTGAAATGGGATCATAACAGACCCTGCCTGATAGGAGAGTGGTGAGGATTACATGAGATAACGTGGGAGAAAGGGGTCAGTCCAGTGTCTGGGACTTACAAAGTGCTCAGTGTGAGCTGGTGTTGAATGCTGATAATATGAAAAGGGTTAGCTTTGCAAAGCAGAGGGTTGAACTGAAGGGTTACCTTGGTGCCTGCCTGCTTCCCTGTTTCCTAAACTGCAGGGCAGACCCCTTCCCTCCTATGCGAGCTTGTCTGTCTTGGAGCTGATGAAAAGAAGAAGAATCTGGGGGATGTGAGAAAAAGGGAAGAGCAACTCACTGCTTTGACTCGTTCACACAGGTCACTCTCAAGTCCACAGGCCTTGCCTGTCTCTGCTAAATGGCTTTTTTTTTACTTCCGTTCTACCTGTCCTGCAATTCAGAAGTGGTTCCCTGCCTCCCAGTGGCCTCTGCCCTGCCTCGACTTCTGGTTTGTCAGCTCAGAGAGCCACTATAAGATCCTGCTCCAATCTCTCAACTTCTGCGTGTTTAAAACACATGAGAAAGTCATTCAGTGTACTTCAAAAAATCGAACTGGACGGAATTTGTAAATCGAAATGTGTTGCTTTTTGAATAGTTAATGTTTATTATGCTAATTATATTTATATTTTGATAAATACATGTTAATGATTTAAATATATTTATAAATATATTCATTATGATATGTAACATTAAAATGCATTATATTTAGTAGCCTAGATGGTCTGAGGTTGTAGTAACTGTTCACTTAAGTTAGCCTGGAGGACCAGTGACTTCTGGAAGAGACAAGGTGGGGAGAAAACCCTTGCAAGAGGCTGAGCTTCCAAGGAGTCCAAGGGGTGTCCTGGTGGTTAGTGCTGAGAGAACCTCAATCACTCTCCCCTCTCATAGCCATGCTCCCCAGACTCCAGCACTAAACAGCCTAGTTTTTCAGCCTAAACCCACTCCATCACAATTCATCCTCCTACAGTGTCGAAATTGCTCTTTTTTTAAAGAAATAGAAAATTATTATTACTGTTTTTTATAGGTAGTGGTCAATGGCCTAGAAATTGCTTTTGCTGCAACCTTGATTTGAACTTTTCCAAATTTTCTTCCCACCAAGCCACACCCGCTTTGACCTGGCTCGTTACTGAAATGAGTCAAACGTGCCCAGGACCCTGCATGTTTGTTTCCATGATGTTGCCATTGATCAAAACCTTCAGGGCCTCCCTTCCCACCTGAGACTCGCTCTTCTGAAGCACTTCAGCACTAAGTATGTTCATTTTTCTACTCGGGATTTTGTTTTTTGAATCGGTTCAGAGCATTACAGATAAAATTTTGTAGGATAATAAAAATAGGAAAACTATTTTGAATCTAAAATAAGGTGTACTAAAAAGTGCCGAGGCTAACGTTTTTCTAATCTGGCCAGTACATTGGCCCCAGAAGTATTCCCCCAGAGAGAACCTCGGTCTGTGTGGAGATCAATGACACCATCACTGCAACAGGCCCAGGTAACAAGCTGACATTGATAGTTTCAACGGATACATGACTTGTAGTGTTTTTTGAAAAGGGTCTCATAACTTTATCTTCGTACCACAAACACGTATCTGTTTGTGTGAACTCACACATGAAAATAGATTCCATAACACAGTGACTGTTACCTTCTCTTTTTTAAAATTTTACTTTTTATTTCAGAGGGAGTCTTGCTCTGTCGCCCAGGCTGAAGGCAGTGGTGCGGTCTCGCCTCACTGCAACCTCTGCCTCCTGGGTTCATGTGATTCTCCTGCCTCAGCCTCCCACCCCCAAGTAGCTGGGACCACAGGCATGCACCACCACATTGGGTAATGTTTTTGTATTTTTGGTGGTGATGGAGTTTCACCATGTTGCCTGGGCTGAGCTCAAGTGATTTGCCCACCTCAGCTTCCCAGAGTGCTGGGATTATAGGTGTGAGTCCCTGCTCTTGACTGATTGCTCATTTATGGGCCGAAGAGCAGTACCACTCACCTGGTCCCAATCATCAGTTAGGTGCAGTGTGGCACGTTGATGCCATCTGTCATCCACCTGGGGTTCTGGCTGGTGGACTTGTCCTAAAGGGTTGTAGGAGGGAAATGAAGAAGCACACGCCTTTTTAACGATCAGACAATTTCAGTTGTCTCAAGTCATGCTTGCCCATAGTATGCGTGTTTAACATCATAGAATTTTCTTTATCTTCTCCTTCAAGTGGAAAAAATTAGTTTCATAGATTTGGAGAGTCAACTTTATTCTCCCTCCCTAGGGAGGGCTTGTTCTGCAGATCGAGGGGTTTGGGATGGCTATAATCTCTGGGACAGATTATACATTTCCTGAGTGCAGAGACGAGGTTTCTGTATTCCCAGAACCCAGCACGATGCCTGGACGATGAGAGAGGCATAAATATTTGTTGAGATAATAAAAGAAAGGCTTTAAAAACAGAATATATCCTGGAATGGGTCAGGCATTGTCATTCCTAGGCAGACTTTCCCAGTGCTTTCTGCCTTCTGAATTTCTGATTCTGTCATTCTGTGAGTTCTCTGAAGAGAAGCCCTAACAGAGCTACCTAAACTGAGGTAACCGTTAATGGGGTAAAGAAGGGAAGATTCTTTTCTATTTGTCATTCATTAAGACATACAATAAATTACATGATGGAATCACGTGTAATCTATCATTCCATCTGATTTTAGAAGCAAAATGAAGCTTTATCTTGCACTACATGGGGAGATCATATTTTATTTGCATTCCACAGACTAGCAAAATCCAGCATGAATATATTATATTCAAGGACACAATTTATGTAATCACACCACTTAAGAAGCAGTTTAAAATAGCAAATAAAATCAAACTGTAGCACTCAGCATCCTTATCAAATGAAAATCACATACAAAGACCCGCTTTCTTCTTTTCAACTTCAGCTGCAGCGACCAGAAATAAATAGCTCCATCTTCTCTGATCATGATTAAGGTGTCACCAGGCATAGAGAGAATGCGCAGCACGGGACCCCCATATGACAGCCTCCGCAGCACAGCAGGCAGCAGGAGGGAAACCTCTTCCTGTCGGGCCAAAGCATTAGCTCACTCCAAATACTCTAGCTGCAGATACGTGCAGAAGCCACCCGGGAGGATAAAGGACAATTCATGAAACGTCCAGTGTCTTTCTGGCTTTCAAAAACTCTCCTGACCATCTGGGCATGGATAATTCCTTTCTTGGACATGACATCATTATTAGCACATAAACTCAGCTGCCAAAAACTTGGGGAGTAATAGCTAGGGTGTGCCTGTTGGGTTGGGCCCAGAAGTCTGTTACCCAGCTGCTGGGCTTGCTTCTGCTGCTAGTTTCTTTCTCCAAAGAGGATGATGATGGTGGTGGTTGTTACAGAGAGTGTACCATGTTCCATGCAACACAGACCTTCCTCTCAATTCTCAAGGTAACTGTGGGAGACTGGTTCTCCTGTTCACCCCATTTCACAAATTGGGAAACGTAAGCTTAGAGAGGTTAAATAACTGCCTACAGTCATAACTAGTAAGTGGCTGGCCAGAGACATGAGTCCCCATTAGTGTGACATCTCTGGAGTCCTACCCACCAGGATATGTGCCGCATTTAGAATCTTAGCAGTAGACCTGCAGAAAAAAACCTGTGTGGTCAGAGCGAAGGGGTTGGGGTATCTGGGACCTGGGAAATCTACATTTTCTCTCTACTTTCTCCAAAAGCCCTACTTCATTAGAAGCTTTACTTCTTTTCCCTGGAATCCTGAATGTTCCTTTTCAAATCAGATGACAGCGAGACCACTTGCATTTAATTTGGTGGAGGAATTGGCCAAAAGTCTGAATAGAGAAGTGTCTTTTTTTTTTTTTTTTTTTTTTTTTGAGACAAAGTCTCACTCTGTCGTTCAGGCTGGAGTGCAGTGGCACGATCTCTGCTCACTGCAACCTCTGCCTCCCAGATTCAATTCTCCTGCCTCAGCCTCCCGAGTAGCTGGGACTGCAGGCACATGCCAAAATGCCTGGCTACTTTTTGTATTTTTAGTAGAGATGGAGTTTCACCACATTGGCCCGGCTGGTCTTGAACTCCTGACCCCAAGTGGTCTGCCCACCTCGGCCTCCCAAAGTGCTGGGATTACAGGTGTGAGCCAGGATGCCCAGTCTGAATAGAGGGGCGTCTTACAGCTCAACTTGTCATTTTAAAACTTAATTCATTCTAGAACAATGGAAGTACACTGCCAGTAGCGATGATGAAGAATGTTAAAAGCAGCCTTCTTAGCCTCTCATTATTGGACAACCCAAATTTGGAAATATTAATAATGATGATGATAATACTCACTGAGAATTTATTCTGTGATGGCCCTGTTCCAAACACTGATCTGATTATCACCGGGTGCGGCTACCCATGGCATTTCTTGTTCACTGGTGCGCTCTTGCTTTGGGGTGAAGTTGTGGACGCACCTTCAGTCCTTCGTTTGAGGACGTCGTTGCAGGCACTTGCGTGAGTTGTTGAAATTCCTAGTTGAAGTACTCCAAGTATAGCCAGTCATGACAAGCATTTGAAGACTGCAAACAAGCATGTTTCTTAATTCATCTTGAGGTTGGCCAAAGGTACTGAGGGGCAAAGGGCACTCCAGAAAGGAACAGGCTGGAAATACGTACGTTTTGCAAATTCCCTAGAACTCCAACTCTGATTCACAAAAATCCCAACTTACCCACCGAATTCTGCCCACTGTTTCAGAGTCTGTTTTCATGAAAAGTTGTTCTATTTGTTCAATACTCTAGAGAGAAAAAAATAAACAAATCTGTTTATAGACTTCACTAGATTGCTGGGGAAAGGGATACAGAAGGAGGGGGAAATCTTCATACAAATTTCACATTGAAAAATGTGTAATAGGATGGTTAATTGAAATTCAACGCAGACACCAAAACCCTTCTCCAGTGAGAGACCTGGGCTCCTAGACCTCTTGTTTTTAAATCAAGCTCTAATTAGAAGAAGCTGTGTGTTCCTCAGTGCTCATGCTCCCAGGAAGTCCCCTCTTCCCTGGTCAGTTCCTGATGAAACACTTGTCTCTGTTTAGGGGCCGCATTTTGAGTTAAACAGCAAACCAGGTTCAAAGGACAAGGATGGTGAGGATACTCACTTGGGTGTAAACTAAGACAAAAAGATGTGTAAGTCATGAAAGTTATTTTCAAAGGTTAGCAGGATCATTCTGTAGGAGAGAGAGATTTTTTTTTTCTGGGTGGCTATGCAGGTAGACTGTTAGATCAACCCAGTGATCCCTGCCTCCTGATGTTCTTGGCCCGTCCGTGTTATTCTCATGCTTTGAGTAACTTTCTTTGAGCCAGTAGAATACCTCACCACTGGGGGAATGTCACTTCTGTGATGACATTATAAGAGCTCATGGTTTTTCTTGCCAGCAGACTTGCTCCCTTGCTGGCTCTGATGAAGCGGGATGCCATATTGTTAGTTGCCCTGTAATGAAGCCCATGAAGCACGGAACTAACGGCCAGTGAGGAATTGAGACTGTGAGTCCAACAGCCTGCAAGGAACTGAATCCTGGCAACAACCACGTGAGCTTGGAAGCAGATCCTTCCCCAGGCAAGCTTTCAAATGAGGCCCTCAGCCTGGTAAGACACTCTGTGGACCCAGCCAGGCTATGCCTGGATTCCTAACTTATAAACACAATGAGACACGAGGCAGGTGGATCACCTGAGGCCAGGAGTTCGAGATCAGCCTGACAAACATGGTGAAAACCCATCTCTACTAAATACAAAAAAATCAGCTGGGTGTGGGGGCACCTGCCTGTAATCCCAGCTACTTGGAAGGCTGAGGTGGGAGAATCTCTTGAACCTGGGAGGCGGAAGTTACAGTGAGCCAAGATTGTGCCATTGGACTCCAGCCTGGGCAACAAGAAACTCTGTCTCAATTATTATAGAGCTATGAATAACTAATACAGTGGCAGAAAAGTACAGAAATTGGGCTAGAGGGTAGAATGTCAATAAAGACTAATTACAGCTCACAGAGGAGAAAAAATATCTAAGGTCAGAGTTTTCCAACCTTGAAATGAGTTGCCCTATAAGGTATTGAGTTCTTTTTACCTGAAGGCATTCAAGCACATGCTGGCTCATGGCTTAGCAGAGAAGAGAATTTGAGAACCGAAGGGGTTAACATTAAGAAAACGCTAAGGTCCTTTCAAGCCCCAAGATCTATAATTTCGTGAATGTATGTAGAAGGCAGCTTCAACAGAGGTGGTTGTGTTTGTCTGTGTTGGGAAGTAAGGGGTTGGTTTTTCTCATATATCCCACGGGTGTCTGCCTTTGAGCAGTAATGACAGTGAAATAAAGAAAATGAGGTGACGTGTGGTATCCACCACACCAGGACATTGCCTGGAGGTGAGTCAACACCCAGGGCCAGTGTAGGGGCCATGAAGAAAGACCCTGGCTGTGCAGCCACGCTCAGCATCAGTTCCTTCTAAGTCACGTTCCAGTGGAGACGTGTCACGGTCCCAGGTGTGGCTGACAGTGCCAAACTTCACCGTGGCCACTAGACAATACCATGCACGCAATTATGTAACACATATTTTTGGAATGAATGTACAAACAAACCAGAATACCCTGAAGAGCCTAGGGTCAGAGATGGAACTGAAAACAGAAAAGCCCAGGAGGAGAGCACTTACACATTGGGCTCAGGCTGTCCCCGAGACCACCTCTGTGACCGTGGAGCCAAGCCTAGGGAAGCTGTGTGTACCCCCTGGGCACTCTGAGGTTCTAGACAGGGTGGCAGCAGGCAAGGGCCGTGCGGTGTTGTGAGCTGCATGGTGAGGCTGTGGGCCATCAGATGGGCTCCCGTTAGCCCTGCAGCACTGTGGGCTGTGCCCAGAGAGACCCAGCCTCCTCCTTCCAGCCCAGAGCTGAGGAGAAGCATGTGCTTTTCTGCAGGATTCTCAGTGAGATACTCAGAGACACTGAACTCTGCCTCTAAACAGTGATTCAGCCACTGGAGACACTCAGATTGAGCACCAGTGGTGGGCCAAACACTGTGCCAGATGCTGAGGTTTCAGAGCTGAAAGATGTGCTTTTGTGGCGTTCACTGTCTAGTAAGGCCACGGACAAGCAAACCAACCATGTAATGCAAAATGGTCAGTTCTATATGGGTGACTGCAGACCGCTATCAGCTTAGAAGGAGGAGCATCTAAGTACGGTATTTCTAGGAGAGTTAGGACACCCTCTTGGCTTCCCAAGGAAGCCACAGGGCTTAATATGCTTCTGGGCAAGACCACTCTTCCTCTAGTTGCCACCTATGTCTGAAAGATCCTACACATCATGCCTTCTTGAATGCATGCGTTAGCACTCCTTCCCCTTCTGGTCATTGAATTTTGATGAAGTAAGTCAGCATTTCATAGAAAGGGCAAAGGAGAGGCTTTCTTGTTCTTAGCAGGTGCCAGAATACAAAACCCTAGAATAGTGGAAAAGACATGAACAAAGACCACAGTTAGCTGCTTCCTTTGCAGCTAGATACGGCACATGATTAATTTCTGACTAAAAAGTTGCAAATGCAAGTGTCATGGGCAGCTTCTGGGAGTTGTCTTTAAAGGGAAGGGGTAAGTCTTTCCTTACCACACCTCCCTTCCTACCGGCTAGGATGAGAGCATGTTGGCTGGAGTCTGAGCAGCCACTTTGGGCCATGAGGAGGAGTGCAACGCACAGGCTGAGGGTGGCAAAGCTGCAGAGTAGAAGGGGTCTGGTCTCTGAAAATTTTATGAAGCCACTTGACCCTCGACTTCCTACATGAGAGAGGAAAAGGCTTCTGCCTCACTCAGGCCTTTGAGGTTAAGCATATTCTGTCACCTGTAGTTAAACACAATCCTAACTGATACAATGAGCTTTAAAGGCAGGCTCGAGTTTCAGTCCCAAATCTATGCCTTAGTAGCTGTCAGGTTTCAATCAAGTTACTCAGATTCTTTAAGCCTCAGTCTTCTCATCTGTGAAACAGGGATAAGGATCCTTTTGAAGGGACCTTTTTGATATTCTAGAGACTGATGAAATGAAACACTAAAGAGGCTGAAGCTATGTGGACACCTAGTTGGAAATCAATGACTGCTTGATACATAAGTAAAGAAAGAAGTGGTCTCATGGCTCCTCAGTGATGTACTGGGTGACATTTTGCTGAGCAAAAATGGCCCCAGGTAATGTGATGTCTGTCCTGGTCCCCCACCACCTCTCCTTGCACACCCTCTGCTGGATGTGTGGAACAGGTAGCATCCTGCCTCTTGCCCCTGTGCTTTTGCAAATGCTGTTCCCTCTGCCTAGGATGCCTTGCCTCTTTCTCCCTCCTTTATGGAGCGATTCCCTTCATCACTCAAAACTCAGCCCAAGGTTCACCTTGCAGGAGGCTCCCTGACTCCGAGTCTGGGTTGGGTGCTCCCTCTACACCCAGGCCTAATTCTACTGCAACTCTGATCTTCCCCAGGACACAGACCATGACATGACACAATGCATCATGGGGCTAAGACAAAGCCTCCTGCAGTAAATATATATTGAAAGAAGGAGGGAAGGACGAAGGAAGCAAGGAAAAAATGAAGGAAGGAGGAAGGAAGGAAGGAGAGAGGGAGGGAAAGAAGGAAGGAAGGAAGGAAGGAAGGAAGGAAGGAGGGAACGGGTAGATGACTAAGCAGGCAGGCAGGCATTCTAAAAGTATAGGTAATGACACCACTTTGGTTTAAAATATCTGGGATATTGCTAAAACACTGAATAATTTATCCATTTAAATAAGACACTCCTCTCTCTTCCTAAGAGGAAGTTTTTTTTTCATTTCACACAAATGAAGCTGCTGTGGTCTGAATGTTTATGTTCTCCCAAAATTCTGTGTTGGAACCCTACCCTCCAGTATGATGGTACTTTGGGAGGGATAGGGTCATGAGGGCAGATCCCTCTGAATGAGATTAATACCCTTATAAAAAGAGGCCCCAGAGGGACCCCTCACTCCTTCCACCACATGAACACACTGCTAGGAGGTGCTGTGCAGGAGGGAGGAAGCAGGCCCTCACCAGACAGTGGAATCTGCCTTCATCTTGGACTTTCCAGCCTCCAGAAATGTAATAAACACATTTCTATTGTTTGTAAGCCACCAAGTATAAGGTGTTTTGTTATGGCAGGTTGAATAGACTAAGACAGGAAGGGACACTTTTAAAAATAGGTGTTATTTAACATTCCCTTCCCACAGTGGGTGAAATGCTAAGCACACCTCAACTCTGACTGTAACCATGGGATCTGGGGCTCTGCCCTTGAAAAAGGCATCTGAGGACTTCAGCAGCCTACAGGCTGACAAGAGTGTGTTTTTGTTCAAACTCCAGGAACAAGATCGTAGAGCTTCACCTTGAATACCTTTTTCCTATAATTTAAGATATAATCAATCATGAAACCTTAACAAATGGAGCTTAAACAGCTTATCCCTTTATAATATGTATTTTATTTTACAATATGAGTGCAACCTTATTCATTAAGATTTCATATTCTAGGCTAACCAAGATGGCAGAGAAAAAGTTTAAAATACCTAATTCCAGCAGATTCAGGTAAGGGAAATGCCCAAACTCTGGACAAAAACACATACACAACCAGTGATGTAATAAAAGTCTTCTTTTTAAGAAAAGTTTTAAAATATCTTGTTTGTCTAGTGTACTGAGTAATTTAAATATATTTTCCCACATACACTCTTCAGTAAATCATACGGGTTTTAAGTAGAAATTGCAGTTCAGAACTGAGAGTGATCTTACAGATAGGTCATTACGCCTAATTGGTTCATATGGTTAAAGTTTTAACTGTGGTTTCAATGATCCAACGTTTATAAAATCCATTTACTTTATTCTGTGACCTCATACTCCGTTTCATTATGCATTTGAAAGTTTCCAGATCCAGCAGCTGTCTTCCTCTCTTTTCATACTCCTGAAAGCAAAAAAGAATAATTAACGATGAACATAGCTGCAATTTCCTTAGTCTAAGAGCCAAAGTCCAAAGAATTGAAGGTCTAATTAGACTTACTGAACTTCTGTAAATTTATAACGTGTATTTATTTTGTTCATTTCTCCAATACATTCACAATTTGTTTCTAAATCAATTAAGAAGTGATAATTTAAAAAGAATTTAATCTTCATTGATATTTTATAGAATTAAAAGGATTTTCACTGAAAAAATTAATCTTCAAAAAGAAAATCAAATTACCCAGATGAATATTTTGAAAATTCACCTGGCCAATTCCTAACTGAAAGAGTACATTTAAGTTTCGTAACTCTTCAAGGGTCATTTGCTATTATCTTATCAAAACAAAAAGAAAATAAATGAAAAATGTATAATGCTAATAGCAATATCTATAAAATACAATTTCTGGAAACCCATAATTTCTGTCTTTATGGAGCCAGTGAAATAAGCTGAGCCTCCATGTGACTTTGGATATTCCACCCCTCACTGTTGTGAGTCTCTACACCAATTCAATTGATTCCACAATCCCAAATTCTAGTGCAAGGTTGGCTTTACTGGGTGGAAGGAAGGAGGAAGTGGGGAGGTAGTGGGAGGAGAGGGAGGATAGGATAGGTTTTGACTTGGGAGAGAAAAGAAGAAGCCTTTGCACCCTCCACACAAAAAGGATCAGGAACTAGATTTAATGAGAAAAGGGAGTCTACAAATATTTTACTGTGTCAAATTCCAAAAGACTCTCTGTCCTCTGGCAGGAGTCCTGTGTGTTAGAGTTGCGTCTGCCATATCCTCTGCTCCCCAGCCCATCTCTCACCCATGCTGAACCAGGCGAAGGCCTTGGGAGAACCGACCTGCCATCTCTTTTCTGTGGTAAATTTTCTGAAGCTGTGGCCATTGGATGGAGGTACTCTGTGTTAGTGAAACTGGATCTCTTTTAGTCAGTAAACAAATCCCCAGAGAATATCTCCTCCTCACCTTCAGTCTCTTAGCTACTGTCTAACCAATTTGCCTTTTATAAATGAAAATCCCCAAGCATCTGGCTTAGAATGAATAAACTATCACCAATGAGTACAGCCAAGTCAAGCTCTGATGTTCTTACACTGTCTCATGAGGCCTGAGACAAATAGCAAAGGAGGAAATTGGCTTTTCTCCCAATAGGATCATCTCCTGAAATCTCTGTGCACCAGTCTCCGAGGTGATGGCTCCTTCTGTAAAACTCAGATTGACACCAAAGCTATTGGGAGATCTGCCACTTTGTAAAATTAAAGCACCTTTCAAATTGTGACTTGAATGACCTCACAATTACTTTTTAATTTCTTTCTCGAGGAACAAAACCAAGGACCCAGCTCTAGAGTGAAGACACATGTAGCCCGAAGTTTCTTCTTGAAAACTCCCTGTAGGGCTCTTCTGGTAAGACCTGGACCCAGGAGGTAATTTCAAAAGTTAACTGGGAGAAAGCTCTCCCCAGTATTTAAATACATGCAAAAGATATTTCATCAGAAGGAGGGCCATTTCCCTTGTCAGACAAAAGACATTACCACTGAGTTAATTCAGAGTGTCCTTTGACCAAAGCCTTCTCTAGGATCCAAAACAACCAGATGAGAGTTTAGCAGGCTCACACGTGACACATACGAGGAAAACGTACTTGGGTCTGAACCTTAACAAAAAGACCCCGCCTCTGAGAACACCTACGTGACTTCTCCTGAGTTCTAGATGTGAATTCCAGAGGCTGAGACAACTTTTTAAGGATTTGAAAATTATGTCTCTTACTATCAGAAAATTATAGAAAAGCCACGCGCCTATCCCAGTTTTTCACATTGTATTTTTCTGAGCCTTTACAATTCTAAATCTCAGATATAAATACTTCATTAGTCCGTAAGTTACATAAAACACATTTGTTTTGTAGATTTGCACAAAGGAATGAGAATATATTGCCTATATGTTATCCCGACCACAAACTTTCATTCTTTCCACTGTACCTGAATATTTTTTCCTCTTCGCTTCCATACTTGCTGAAAATTTTTGCGGTGATGGATTGCCTGTCCACTAGTGACCATTTTATGTGGAATTGGCCTTTTGCCTTTCTCTACCGCCATTACCGAAAAAGAACAAACAACAACAAAAATTGCCCGACCTCCCAGGAGGGGGCTCCCCAATCCAGAAAGAGACTGACTCCTCTTCTCTCAATGTTTCCTGGAAATGCTGCTGAGAGAGTGGAGTGAAAGCCATCGTGAATAATAGCAATGAAGGGCATGAAATCTAAAGGGAGTACGATTATATAATTTACAAAGGGCTTCGCAGTAATTTTCATTTAAGCATAAAATGCGACCAAAAAGCCTCACTTTTTCCCTTTACAACTTCTCCTCAGAGCCATTCCCAACAAATATCTCTCCATCTCGAACAAATATCCCACCCCACACCCCTCCACCAAACAGGCATGGCACACCCACACATGTCATGCCTTCGGAGCCAGTGAGGTTTGCTGTCTGTCCTCTGGGGTCATGCTCCATCACTGCCTCCTGGCCACATCTACTCTCCTCACTTCCTGCTTCCCTTCTCCCACCCTCCACAAGAATAAGGAAACGAATGAAAGGTAACTACAGAAGATTTGTCTAAATTTCTATGTTAACTAAATTTCTTTTGCATTAAGGAAACAGTTCTTAAATCTCACAGACTCCATCAAATTTTCACATGTCATGAAGGAAAGCAAAAATCCAGTGATCATTAGCCAACTTCTTTTTTAAAGGCAGCAATATAAATACATTTCGGAGAAACACAGCTAGAAAACAAGGCCATTATTGTGCTTTTCCTTGAAAATATAAATCAGGCCTTCACATAATTGCGTGCTTTTAAGGCAAATTTGGAACACAAAGCAGAGAAAACATATGTCCCTTCTGTGTACTCCTGTGCTTGGCAGGGCTGGGAAATTCGTAACTGCCATCGACAGCAAGTCACATTGTATCACTAAAAAGCTTGAATGACTTGTTTTCCTACAAATAAAAACAGGGAAAAGCCTGACTATTTCAAATCCAAACTATCACAGCTGTAGAGACAACCATAAATTATTTAGTCTGCAATTGTGGATTCGATTTTTTAAGACGTTATCTACTGCCCAGCAATGCGTTTTGTTTCATTCAAATGCAATTTCATAGAAAACTACCTGGATAATTCCCTAGTATCCTATATTAGAGGGAATTCACGGAGCTATGATTCTGCTTGTCCTTACACTGCAGTTTCCCCAAAGCAAGTGAGTTTTATGATTAGAGTGGTTTTCCCATAAGGGTTTATTTGCCTGCTGGTTGCTCATTTGCATTGCAAATGAGCTCTCCTATTGTTACAAGCCAGCATCTCTTTGCCTCTCACTGTAAGAGTCTCCTCTGTTGGGGTGGGTTAGGGATAATTTCACGTCTACCACAAGGGAATTGACTAATTCATCGAATGTAGTATCCTTTTGAAAATCTGTTTCCTGAGTGGCTGTCTCTACAGCTTCAGAAAATAGACAGATACCATCAATGGTCTTAAGATTCTAAGAGAAAGTGACTCCAGAAGGTTTGAGGCTTCCCTGGGGTTGAAATTCAGAGGATTCCCTAGCAGCTTGTCCACATGAAGAGAAAAGTTAAAGGGAGCTCATCAGTGAATCTAGATTGTTAAAGCACATGTGCAAAAATGGATATTGCTTAAGCAGGGGCAGGAGAGCAGATATGGCAGGGGCGATTGTGCTGGGAACTTTCAAACCTACTGCAAGCTGACGCTTGAAAGAGGGCTGTCTTTTTAGCCATGTTAGGAACCAAAAGTCAGAAAAGTACTTTAATTTTAAAATAATGCATGCTTGGACAGCACTGCCACTAATATCTAGTCTCTGTTGAGCTTATTATGTGCCAAGCACTGAGTCTTTTACATGCACGTTTCTATTAATCCTCTCAACAACTCTGTAAGAGACATACAGTTATTGTCCCCATTTTATAGATCAGGAAACTGAGGCACATAAAGGTTGATGAACTTGCCTGGCTTCCCACAGCCAGTAAGTGCTGAAACCAGGATCCCAGCACAGGAGAGTCACAACGCTCACAGATCACTCAAGCCCAGCTCTTCAGCCTCTGCTTGAGGTCCCCAGCTACCTCCAAGGAGGATGTAGATGGATGAGCAGAGGGGGAGCGGTGTGGACTTGCCAGCCTCTAATGTCCACTGTCACTCATCTCTCTTCTCATCCAGTCTAAAAATCAGTGTAAATTGTTCTAACCCAAGTTGCCGGTCCCTTAGAAATGAACCTTAAATGCCTTTACTTGAGGTGTTCTTCCTTTGTTATTCTTTTAAAATAGTTCAAAGTAATGGTGACCTTTAAAGAGTCAGATCCTTCCCCATCTCCCAGTGAGTATTAAAGACTTCCCACCATCAGGGTATCACAGCTTATGTAAGCTTTTAAGAGGATCCAAATTTATTGCAAGGCGTGGCCCAAGCATTTTCCAGCTCGCTCCTCTAAATTAATCTAAAATGAATACATTGCTGCTTTTCCAGTTGTTTGGGCGTATTCCATGGCTTCTTCGTGGCTTAAAAATAAAGAGGGGTGCTTTCTCCAGCCTCACCAAACAAGCATGGCAGTGCTTGTCTTGCCTGTGTAGACTGGTCAGCTCTGGCAGTGGAGAAGGATGCTGAGGAGGCTGTGGAGCAACGTCCACCCTAGGAGGGAAGGTTAGGATGGATTAGCTCTGTGTCCTGAGCACTGAAGGTGGAGTGGGCTTTAAGCAATGCATCTGTAACATAAGCAAGGCATTGGAGAAAGGCAGAAAAAAGGAAACTGGGAGGCCCCATCCAACCCATAGAGTCATCCCCCTTCCTATACAGTGGGGAAACTGAGACCCAGAGAAGTATCTTGTCTAAGGTCACATCACAGATTACTGGCAGGAATAGAAGGCTTGTTTTTTCTACATTAGAAATGGGATCAACTCATCCTCTGGACGAGGATGGAACAAGCTGATTGAAATTTCCTCCTTGAATTGAATACAAAATCGGTAAGAACGTACATGTTCCAAGTTGTCAAATTCCCTCCTGTAGGTTCCCTTGCACCCTCTCTCCCGACTGCCCTCCACCGAGCCCTGCCCTGCCAGGTCCTGTATTGTATCTTTTTCTAGTGTGTCTCCCAAGGGCACCTCCTTGCTGTCCACCTGTAACTTTTCCACCTGTTAGGTTGCAAGGGAAACAAAGGCTCTAGTCATACCCTCTGGAATTCTAGGCACTAGGTGTTCTAATCACGATCAGAAAAGGGAAGGCCAATAGTCTGGGGACAGGATGAATCAGAGCGAACCAACCTTACTGCTCATCGTTGTGGTAAATGGTAAGAATGGCCCAAACTCTTTGCCGTATATTCTGGGGCTTGGCTTATGACTTCGGTCAGTGGAAAATTAGAAAACATGATGCAGAGGAGACTTGAAAATGTGTGCACAATGGGTATGTCCTCTCGCTCATGTGCTTTCCATGAGAATGTGCCCACTTGTCTGCTGAAAGACGAGAGACACAGGGAGCAAGCCAAGGTGCTCCAGTTCCCAGCCAGGTGCATCTTCGGTCAGCCAATGGCCCGCTGGCTTTCAGCTGTGTGAGCCAGCCAACGACGGCGAACAGAATTCTCTAGCTGATGAGCAGACACCTGGGAAAACCAGTGAGTTCTCACTGCGCCACTGAGGTTTTGTGGTTCTGTGTTATGCAGCATTACTCTGGCAATCCGTAACTGATGTACTGTCTATTAACTTACAGTCTAGTTGGTTCTACCACAGGAACATAGCCTGAAGGATCATCCCTTCCTACGGTGTGTGTTGTAAATCGTGACTTTCAAATCTTTTTCATATCACAACCCTCTGTAAGAATCTGTTAAACATACGTATGCACACACGCTATTGACTATATATACACACACATGCACATACACAACGTTTTGTGAAGCACTACGGACCTTTAATATGTGTCACGGGCTCTTATTTCTTTTCTATTTCGTTCTATTTCCTTTTCTCCACCCCTAAGTTGTGTCTACAACTACTAGACACTAAACTGATGCTGTGACTCACTAGTGGGCAGAGAACTGGAGTTTGAAAATCAGATCACGCTTTGCCGCAAGACTTTCTTTTGTGAGCAATTAAACAGGTATTTTCTGTGCTCTCAGTACCCTTCTCAGTAATGGGCACAAATAAGCACTCAACAAATGTTTGTCGGATTCAACTGAATTGAGAGGAGCTTACAGTTACGAACTTCCGGGTTTGTATCCCTAATCCCTGCATTCGAGATCTAAGTTAATTTCCCAAGATTTCAGAGACATGACAATGACTGTACCCTTCTGGGAGTGCTTTATGAGTCACTCTTCATAGGTTTAACAAATTGAAGAATCATTTCCTATGCCGGCCCTACTGCTGGTCTGTCTGGCCGCTCTCAGTGGACCTGCCCGCAGAAGGGAGAATGCGGTCCTGCGTCTGCCCAGCCTGATCATGTGAGGGTGGGAAGACCGAGGGCAGGTGCCACAACATATCCCTCATTGCTTCTCTTATGTCAGTTTGGGATCTGACACACAGTAGGTGCGCAGAAAATACCTGTTGAATTGAACTGAAGTGACATTAGGTCTCCAGGTCTGTTTCTTTACCTTTAATGGAAGGAAATTCTACCAGGTTCTTTCGAGCTTTAAAAATCTAATTCTAAGTGGCGTCAACTAAATCTGACTGTCTGCAGAGGTGGAATAAACGGCTACTACACGCTGTGCTCCAGCTGCGTCAGGAAAGTCCCCTCCCGTTACAGACACACTCCCCACTGATATGCTGGGGGCAGGCCACCTGGAGCGGGGCAGCTTGACATGAAGGTGTTCAGCCTTGCCGAAATACAAAAAAAAGTCTGCAAAGGTATGCGAAAGCTTTTATCAGTCTTTTACACCAGACTGAGAAAGCCACTTCCAGAACTTTGCCTGGGAGCAGACCTTGAGAGAGGGAGGAGTACTATATGAGGAGTTGACCTGGGGTGGTAAGGGAACAAGCTAGGGACCCTCAGAGATGGAAGGAGTGTGGCGGCACTGAAGATGAATCGACTGGTTCACAAATGGCCCGGTCCAGCGGCTTACTGTCTTCCCTGGGCTCTTTCCCAATGTCTCTCGGCAAAGAAGTGAGCGGTGGCGCTCAGAACCTCTTCATCTCCTCTATCCGAAGCCAATATTCCATTCTATGAGCAACGCTGGCTGTTGTATGTTCTAAAGCAAATTAAAAATAGCTGCTGTGTGCTTATTTTCCTGCAGCGAATTTAAATGTGTGCCACTGAGGCCATCCCTTTTTACTTTGAAGCGGCATCATCCCACGTCCTCCCACACAGCCTGGATCCTGCACCAACCCACACACACGTCACGCTGGGAGCTTCAGATCTTGTCACTATTCCGAGCTGGCAATGAGGAGCCTCGGGCCTCAGAGGCACTCCACCAAACATAGTCCAGTCACAAGCAATATGGCTTGGGTAACTGTAGTCCCCGAACTGGCTAAGCCAATTAGCTAAGGATGGAAAGCAGGTGGAGTTATTTCCATATCTTGGCTATTGTGAACAGGGCTGCTGCGAACATGGGTGTGCAGACATCTCTTTGAGATCCTGATTTCAGTCCTTTTGGGTATACATTCAGAAGTCAGATTGCTGGATCATATGGCAGTTCTATTTTTAACTGTTTGAGGAACCTCTATAAAGTTTCAGTTATGCAAGATGAATTAGTTCTAGGGACTGCTGTATAGCATTGCACCTGTAGCCAACGATACTACCCATAGTCAACAATACTGTATGTACTTACAATTTTGTTAGTAGGGTAGATCTCATAGTAAGTGCTCTTAACACACACACACACACACACACACACACACACACACACGGCATAGGGAAACTTTTGGAGGTAATGGATATCACCTTGATTGTGAGGATGGTTTCATGGGTGTATGCATATGTCCAAATTCATAAAATTGTATACATTCAAAATGTACAGTTTATTATATGTCTATTTGATAAGTAAAGCTAGTTGGTAAATAAAGCTAGTTGAGACCAGGCGCAGTGACTTACACCTGTAATACCAGCACTTTGAGAAGCCGAGGCGGGTGGATCACGAGGTCAGGAGATCGAGACCATCCTGGTCAACATGGTGAAACCCCGTCTCTACTAAACCATAAAAAATTAGCCAGGTGTGGTGGAGGGCACCTGTAGTCCCAGCTATTCTGGAGGCTGGGGCAGGAGAATTGCTTGAACCCATGTGGCGGAAGTTGCAGTGAGCCGAGATCGCGCCACTGCACTCCAGCTGGGTGACAGAGACAGACTCCGTCTCAAAAAAAAAAAAAAATTAAATTTAGTTGATAAATAAAGCTAGTTGATAAATAAAGATCAATAAAAAGCTCAATATTGTATATCTAGTTGATAAAGCTCAATACAAAAATTACCCAGGTTGGTCGCAGTTAAAAACTCACTCTCAACCATGAAGTATGCCCCACAAAGCTCTGCCATCCTCTGACAGCTACCAAAACTCCCTACTTTATCCCAGCAGGCTGAAAAAAGACCTTCTGGGAAAGGGAAGGTGGAAGTGGAGCCAACACAGATGACTTCTGTGTGCCTGGATTTGAGAGGGGACCAGCAATAGATTCCTCATGAGGCTCCACCGGGCTTGAAAATGCATCACACACGACAACAGGCTTCAGACTTTCTTGACTGTGACCATTTCACAGGACTCAGATGACTTCATCTTCACTTGGAACCAAAAGTTCCACACCGCTTTTGCGTATGCTGGAAGCTGCATTCTGACAGTATCTGTTTGTCACTATTTTAGATGACAATCATATTCCAGTAAATCAGTTTTCTCACCCATCGATGTCGCTCACAGTATGTTGATCCCCGCCTTCAGGAAATCCTCTTTTGTTATATTATTTGCTCAGGTCACTAAGGTAAAAGGAACAAAACCCAATTGTTAACTCCTTATGATCCATTCCCACCTCACTGTTCAACACTGGTTTTGTTTCTGCTGTCTATCAAGGCCTACCTCAAATGCTACCTCCTCCAAGAAGCCTTCCTTGTTCCCAAAGCCGGAAGTAATTTCCCTGTCTCAGTTTCCCTGTTAGGAGAATGTGTCTTTTGGATACAGTCTTCCTCTCCCACTGAGTTCCTGCTTCCTAAAAATTAGCCATGAATCTATCATCTGCACAAATTCTGCCATTTCAATGTTATTTCCTGAATATTTTTCTTTAAGTAGACTCACTTATTTCACATGCTACCTTCTTTAGCCTCGTTCTAAACAAAAGTCATCATGAAATCATGTATTTAATGTGCTTTTTACATCTTACAGCATGTTAACATGTATATAACATTATTAAAAGTTTACAAATCTCATTCTGGTACCACCTAAAAACATCTCTTTTGAGGAAGACTTGTGCTAGCTATGGAAAGCCTTGAGGGGCTGGATTTTGTCTACATTTGATTTTTCTCTAGGGCTCAGTCTACTCCATAAATGTTTGCTAAGTTGAAGTCAAGTGCAGTGGATTACTGGAAATTATTTATACACTAATATTGTTAGCATGAATCTGATTCATCCAAAGAGGTGATTGTCACCCTGGAAAGGAAAGAATGGGATTGGACCGGAAAGGAAGTTGGCATAGAAAGGGAGGCATTTGTGGGCATGAGAGGAAGAAACTCGCAGTAGCCGGCCACGTGGGTGCAGGGGTGGCTGGGAGGTATGCGGGTTTGGGGAGAGGGTTACAGGCAGCAAAGGTGGGATGCCACCTTCCACAGCAGGCCACCAGGCATCTGTTCTGAACCTGGGCTTTAAAAGGAGTCATTGGCAGAAAGCTGACCTCCTGGCTGTGCCTAGAGGATCCCAGCCCAGTCCCAAGACCCCGCCTGGCAGACTGCCCTGGCTCACCGAGAGACGGCTGCACCCCTGCCTTTCTGGTGCTTGGGCTCCCAGCCAGACCTGCGCAGTGCAGAGGCTCCTCAGTTCCCATGGAGCTTCTGCGGGTCTTCTGTCCCCACCAGCAGAGGACTGCCATCTTCAAGGCTCAGGATTTGTGGGTGATTCACAGTACCCCCTTTTGGCAGAATGCTGGGAGCATTCTGGTAAAACCTGGATGTGGCTTGGATTCTGCATGTAGGAATCTGTGCTACAGAGCCTGTGAAACTCTTTAAGGACTCTCTCACCCTTGGTACCTTGATATTTTATTTCATTCTTTCCAAAGAACACAGAGTCATCCCTAGAGGAAAGAACCCTCTACTAATGGCAGGCTCTGCACTCCAACAGGCCACACCAGGCTTCTCTGGGGTCAGGTGAAGGGAAGGTAGAGAGACCGGGTGAACTCAGGGAAGCAGGATTTGGGCAGATGGTAGAGGGAGGGGAAGTAGAGATGATTCTGGAGCATAGAGCACTTAAACAAGGTCCTTGGGGCAACCAAAGGGAGAGCACTGGGACTTGGCAGGAAGGGGACTGGTGGGGAGAGAAGGATAGGGGATGGACGTGTTATAGGTGCATCACCTTTTTAGCTAGGGCAGTCGAGTATAGACCTACAGCTGTATGGGTTACAATATTTAATTTCCCCAATTGTCAGGTGGTGATCATCACAGTGCCTGCCTCATAGAGTGAAAAGTGAAGCTAATGTTATAACGAGTGTGCAGGGTGCAGAGCAGTGCCAGGCGTTTAGCAGGTGCTCTATGCGTGTTGGCTATATCGTTAAGGCCAGGACAGCTTCTTACTATCCCACAAGAGGGTGGCCGTGAGCCCTTGATGCTCTAGCTCACAGTTGACTGGGCACAGAATGAAGGATGTCCATCAACCCAAGGACTACTGAAAAGACAAGCTGGACCAGTATGAGCCTCTCTCAGTGTTGAAGCTGGGACATTTGAAAAGTATCCTGGTGGGATTGAAAGAAGCAGGCATGTGGAATGAGCTGAGTTGTATAAACAGTGGGGCTCCAGGGAAAAATTCTGAGCTATTGGTTCTTGAATCCCTGAATATCCTCTGAATCCAAAGCCACTCTCCCTCCAGCTTAATAAGGGCCAGCCCTGAGACAGCTTCTTGCTCTGAGATTTCTGTGAGATTCTCTGTTATTCCACCTGTGTCTCTACCACAAAGCCCTTTGGCTTGAGCCAACTCCGGGGATTCTGTTCCTTGCAATCCAAGTAGCCAAAACTGAAGGAACAAATTGTCTTTCTGGTGGAGTGTCCACCCATGATTCCTATCTTCTCTTTGCTTTTCTCTTTATTTGCTGCAGTGAGCTTATATAATCAATTTATAATTTTCTATAATGAACACTTATTTTGCAGCCAGAAAAAAAAGTGCTGTTTAAATGAAAGAATTGGCCCACCCATTTATAGCAAGCAAAAGGTTTGTAAAAGAAAGACCAAAGAACTTTAGGTCAGATCTGTGTTCAAGTGGCTTCCTTTTTTTTTTTTTTTTGAGATGGGATCTCACTTCTTCCCCAGACTGGAGTGGAGTGATGTGATCACAGCTCCACAGCTCCCTGCAACCTTGACCTCCCGGCCTCAAGCTCAGCTCCCTGACATAGCTGGGGCCACAGGCATGCACTACCATGCCTGGCCAGTTTTTAAATCTTCTGTAGAGACAAGTTCTCACTATACTGCTCAGGCTGGTCTTGAACTCCTGAGCTCCAGTGATCCACTTGGCTTCCACCTCCTAAAGCGCTTGGATTACAGGCGTGACTCATTGTGCCTGGCCTAAGTGGCTTTCTAACTATCCAGTCGTGTGACCTCAGCCATGCTGCCTCACCCTCTGAGCCTTGCTCCTAAAATGAGAAAGTGTGCTAAGGAACCCCCAGGTTTTCTTCTGGTTCTAAATACTGTTGCTATCCCCATCATCCAGCTTAGCAGAATCTGCACCCCCAAAGCTGCAGCTAGTCTGCGGGGGGTGGTTTACTTGGGAGTCAGCCTCTGTTCAACAGTGAAAGCAGCTCCTTCAGAATGGGAGCAGGCACAGGGAGGGAGCATTGCTGGAACTCTTCATTCATTTCTTCCTCCATCCTCTTACTTTGACCAGCATTTATTAAAAACCTACCGTACCCCAGACGACGTGCTAGCTGCTGAGACGGTGAAGCCAAAACCAAGGACAGAGAGCTGAGCCAACAATTTTACGCTGCAGTAAGTGCCATGTCAGAGGGTGTCCTTGGAGCCCTTCAGCAACACAGAGAGGAAGCCCTTAACTCTGGCTGGCAAGGTGGGGTGGGAGGCGCTTCCCAAACGAGACGCCATTGGAAGGGTAAGTATTAGTTTTTCAGTCAGACAAGGGGGGCTGTGCTTCCAGGAAGAGACAGTCAGTAAAACAGGGAAGCAGCAGCAATGAGCTGGATGCCGGATGTGGTTGTGGAACTGCTAGTGATTAAGCATGAGGAAATTCTGGGGTCAGCCAGGAAAGAGAAAGAGATAAGGCCAAAAAACGTGTAGGGGTGGGATCCTGCAGGAAAGCACAGGTCGTATCGAGGAGGCTGGATTTCATCATCCCTAAGAAAATGAAGAGCCATCTCAGCAAGGCTTCATAGAAAAACCATTTTCCCTGCAGCAAGGAGAGATTGGAAGGGGTGGAGACCCTCTACAGGAGCCCAGGACAGAACCGCAGAGGACCTGCGCCAAGGCAGGGCAGCGGGGATGGAGGCGAGCTGCAGTGACTGGAGGGTTTGGGGAAAGGATGGCTCCAGGGTTCTGGCTGACACAGAGGGAGGAGCTGTGAGAAAAGGAGACAAGAAGTGCAGTTTGAGATAATTGATTGCATTGTGGTCATCAAAGCCCCTTTTGAGATTTCTGGGTAGAGAGGCTTGCCAGGAAATTAGCAATAAAAGTCTGGAGCTCAGGAGAGCTGTGGAGGCACCGTCACAGCGGGGTGACGTCACTCAGAAAAAGGTCCCTCAGGACAGACAGCGGGAAAGAGTGTCCTGTCCTCACACAGAAATATTGGTGTCATTGACATCTGTGTGCACGAGGAATGAGGCATCTGATGGCAGTGGTCGAGATTAGTACTTCAGAGGCAATTGTGCACACAGATTAATACAAGAAGATCAGATCTTGGGGGTTTATGCTGGAAAATATGAAGCCAGAGTGTTTAGGAACAAGGGACATAAGAGTCAGAGGCAAACCTTGGATCCAGAGACATTGGAACTCACCCTAGCATGAATGAAGCATGGTGGGTCGGGGTCCCACTCATCTAAAAGTGCAGGGCAGCCTTTCCTGGAGGCAGGATTCCTCCCCTGGTTTTCTGCCTGGCTCCTCCATCTTCAGCATGCTGGGAGCTGCTCCCTGCAGCATGAAGGAGAGATTGATTCCCTAGGAATGATCCCACCATCCAACCAGCTGCCCAGCCTCCCTACGTGAGTCACCTGTTATTCTCCCACTCCTCACTCTCCCGGAAACAGAAGGACCATCTGACCTGCCACCGACACTGAGAAGCCCAGCCATGGCTTTACTCTTTCTCACCCTCATCCCCTTTATCTGCCCAGGGCCCACGTCATTGGCCAGTGTCCTCCTGTTGTCTGCTGTTACTGTGACCCCCAACAGCAGTCGTTTCTGGGGCCCCCTGACTTTTGCCATTCTCCTCCCTGATCATTCTGGACCTCAGATCTACTTTCCCTGACCTTTCCTTTCCTCATGCCACCCCCTGCTTGGAGCCTGGGGCTTCCCCCTGCCCCATGGTCAGTATGGCCCCCACTGCCTTCCACCTGCCTCCCTCGGGTTTTCTGACCTTGACCAAATTACTTAACTTCTGTGATCTGAACTTTCTTGTCTGTAAAATGAGGTGGTTGGAACAGGTGATCTCTAAGTGCTTCCTACAATTTTTCTGCTGCACTTTAAAGACTCTTCTGACGAATACCCCCCCACCAATAACTCACAGGAACCCCAGGCTTCCAGGTTCCCTCGCCAGCCCAGTCTCCCCTAAGACCTGCCTCACACCTGAGGCACCTCTCCATTGCAGCAAGTGTGTACGTGGAGGTAGAAACTTCCATTACAAGTCAAGGCTGTGCTGGTTCAGTGATGGGTGTGGGATGCAGCCCAGGGCTCTCTATTCACCTGTTCCTCTTTGTGTCTGACCAAGACTAGGTCCAGTTGGGTAGGGACTGGTCACGTGATTTTATCATACTTTTTAAAAAAAATCTTTATCATAAAAAAATTTTATCATATTTTTTTAAAAATCTCCACATTTGGAGGTTGCAGTGAGCCAAGATTGCGCCACTGCACCCCAGCCTGGCGCCTGGCGCTGGAGCGAGACTCTGTCTCAAAAAAAAAAAGCTCTGCATTCTTCATTAAATGTTTTCACAGTTTTTGTGAAGGTCAGTGGCTTCCTCACCAGGAAATCTCTAATTCAGGCTTCCTTTGATGGTGGGTTTAGGTCTGTACTGACATATCTAAATGTAACCATCATGGGTCATTCCTGTACCCTCTCTCCATCCCCGGCCCTTTTACCTGCCTGCCCCCACCTGCTCCCAAAGCTTGCATTTGCCAGACCACCGTCTTCTTGCCTTTCTGTTTCTGGCTCTTGTTTTCACATTCAACACACACCCGCTCTCAGCACTTCATCAGGCTTTCTTACTGGGAAGATCCACTGGGCCCACCTTTCTGGTTTAGCACCCAGCCTGCCTGCAGTGGGCCTGACCCCACCCTTGGTTGCTGTGACCAGAGTGACTGTGGGTGGAGCTCTCATTACCTGCTCTCCTCCCTGCCTGCTGGTCCTTCACACCTCCCCCTCCATCTCCAGCCTGCCGAAACACAGATAGAGAACGGATACTGAAGAAGTCTTGTGCAAACAGAAGTTTAAATAAAGCTAAGCAGTTCAGACAAGACTAATCCAAACCATCACAGGGGTGCATTTGTGTGGCGGTCAGATCAGTGCCAACACTAACATCCTCAGCTCCCTTGAATCCTGTGAATTCTGTCTGCAGAATGTGCTTACAAGGCTGGGAGACATCGGCCTGCTTCAGATCAGGAGCTGGCATGCCCTGGTTGCCCATGGCAACCCAGCTGCACGGGAGTGCTAGCGTTTGTAAATGTGTGTGGGCTTAAAATTATATTATTGATTCTGTCTGGAAGACGATAGTCTGATTTGTATATAGCTCTGAATAAATTACTCATTATCCTTTACAGCCATTGGAGTATGAACCTCTCTTTCTCCTTTTCTTCTTCTTCTTTTTTTTTTTTTGGAGAGAGAGAGACAGCAAATTGTGTCAGCAGATGTGAAATGAAATGTTTCCCATAACAACCGTACTAGAGGAATCAACATCCAGGGCACCAGCCTGGAAAGTAGTCCAGGCCTTACTGAATAAATAACAAACGGATTTGGGAGGGACGCAGCCCCTATCGGGTAGTCTATTCCAAAGGGAGCATACGGTGTAGTCTGAATTACAGTGAGATGCAGCCAGGAATAGAGAGACAGGCAGCTCCACCCTGGACTCGACTCCATCAGTTCAACCTGAGCCCAGGCTTTCTCTTTTGTCTCTCCCATGTATGGTATATATTCAGACAGACTGAATTACTGCCCCAATTCCTCCTGCTCCTTGTATCCATGCTCTTTGCTCTATAACCCTGTGGATCCTTCCACAAAAGGCATCACGCATTGCCCTTGGCTCTGGGCTTGGTGGTGTAGCTCGCTTTGGCTAACTGGCAGAAGTGGCAGGGTGCCAGTTGCAAGCCTATGCTTTAAAAGGTTTCAGGAGTTTCCCCTTGGCCTCCTGTCATTACTATGAGAAGCGCCTGCCTGGTAGGCCGTCACTTTAGCTGGGACCTAAATGAATACACATGGGGAAGAGTCAGCCCCGTCAAACCCAGCCAGATCGACAGCTCTAAGACCTACCCCAGCCTGGACAAGCCACTCCAGCCAAGCAGCAGATGCATGTGGAATGAATGTTCATTGCTGTATGCCACCAGGATTTTGTAGGTGCCTGTGGTGCAGCAGCAGCTGAATGATAGAATCTTCCATTTTTCAATATCACGGTAATCTATATCATTGACCATGGAAAAGACAAGAACAACATCCCTCAGCTCTCCATTTCCACAGTCACTGATCACAGGCCTTACTGAGAGAGAATCCAAATCACGCATTACAACTTCAACTCGTGTTGGGTCCTCACTGTGCACTGTGTCATAAACACAGCATTGCCACCAGGAGCATTCTGGAGGCCAATGCAGCTGAAAAGCTCCAAGTAAATTGTAAGACTCTATCTCTACCACTGCTTTAGTGCCCATAAAAGTCTTATCCAAAAATGGGTGGGATTACATTTGAATCAAGGAGGAAAAATGGCAATATACCTCCCAGAATGGATTGCAAATGTGGTCTTCAATTCATCTTAAAATGAACACCTTTATCAGAATGCCAAACCCATGCTCCTTCTGACTTCCACATTTTCACTCTTCAGTCAGGGTTCGTATTATATAAGAACGTTTAATCAATTTTCAACAGATATTTATTGAGCACCTGATGTTGGCTGGGCCCTGGGAGCACAATGCTAGACACCAGGTGGAACATAAAAACCAAGTGGGTGAGATGTATCATTAGGGAGGGTAAGAGTCAAGACTGACTCCTGGGCATCTGTCCTGAACAATGGGCAGAGGGAGGTGCCATTTTCTAAGCTGGAAACACTTGGGAAGTTGCTGATTTGGGAAATACACAAATTTCTGTTTGGAATATATCATGTCTGAGATGCTTCCGGCACATGAAAGTAGAGATGTCAAATGTCCAGATATGGAGCTCGGAGGAGAGGTCAGGACTGAGGCTATCAATTTGGAGGGTTGCCAGCATGTGGATGCCATTGAAATCCACAGGACTGGAGCCTGGGTGAGATTTTCTAAGCAGAGAGCACATCTGGAGAAGAGGCCCAGGAGGATATTTAGAGGAGAGGCAGAGAAGGAGTCAGGAAAGGGGCTGACAGGGGAGCAGCTGGAGAGACAGGAGGAGCGCCAGCAGACTGTGCAGGCAGACACTGGTGCTTGCTGTGCTGTGTCAGCTCACTTTGTGTTGCTATAAAGAAATACTTGAGACTGGGTAATTTATAGAGAAAAGACGTTTATTTGGCTCACAGTTTTGCAGCCTATAAGAGAAGTGTGGTGCTGGCATCTGCTTCTGGTGAGACCTCAGGAAGCTTACAATCCTAGCAGAAGGCAAAGTGGGAGCAGGCATGTCTGATGGTGAAAGAGGGAGCAAGAGAGAGAGTAGGAAGAGGTGCCAGGCTCTTTTACACAACCAACTCCCACGGGGATGAGCAGAGCAAGAACTCACTCATTACCAAGCCATTCTGAGGGATCCAGCCCCATGACCCAGACCCCTCCCACCAGGCCCAACCACCAACGCTGGGGATCACATTTCAACTCGAGTTTGGAGGGAACAAACATCTAAACCACAGTACATGCTTTTCCACCCGCAGCCATTCTGCCCATCTTTCCCTGGCTGACACAACTCTACCTTCAAGCAGGTGTTTGGGGCCATGCCCTTCATGAAAGAAGGGGCTTCTCCCTCATCTCAGGGGGTGAATGAAACAGCCCGAGACAAGCATGGTAACCCCACTGCCCTCTCTGATTTGGGGGTAGTCATAAGCATTTGACACAACTTTGGCCAATTAGACAAAGTCTACTGGGTGACTTTTGGGGATAGAGTTCTCTATTCTTAAAAAGTGAAGAAAAAGAAAAGGAGAAAGCAGAGTTTCACTCCTGCCTCGGAGGGGGCTTCTGTGTGGAGGTGCTGCAGAATCTTGCAACCAGGATGAATGTGAGGACTAAAGCCCATACAATGAGGATAGAACGAATATTCCATTGAAATTACATGTTGAATTACCCAACTTTGGAGAATTCTCTACCACCTAGTTTATGTTGTAAGTAATTAATTTTGTAAATGTGTAGGCATTATGGGTCTTCTACGACTTTCAGCCAAAAGCATCTTAAATGGTACTTGTGGTTTCAAGTCAACCTGTTAACTTGATGGTTAACCCATAACGTAACGGTTTCTTTTACCTTATTTGGGGAAACAGCAATTACCCAATCCGTTAAGTATATGGTTTGTCAATTTTGACATTAACTTAATAGTATGTTTATAATTTGTTTCTTTCAACAGTCAAAAAACAAATTATTCTGCCAAGCAAGGAGCGTGTTTTAGCTTAGTCACCAAAGAAGAAACAGATCACTTTTTATTATGACATTTCATCAACACTTGGCAAGTAAGAAAGATGGATTGAAAGACTACATTGGAAATATTCTAGAGTTATTTTCCTGCTGACATGGAAATAAAAAGATTCAATGTGAGAAGAAAAAATAGATTCCTAATGGTCAAGAGAACAAGAAATTAGATAGAAACTTAAATATAAAGTACCCGGAAGTCACAATGTTTGAAATGACACTTACCATCTTAATTAACCAGATTTTAAGATAACGACTCTAGAGTCTATATCTTCAATGGTCTGGGATGCCCTTACAGCTCTTTGAATAGTGTTCTCTTTATTCAATTAATGCTTCTGAAAGAGCTTTAATTTTACATTAATCAAAAGCCCTCATGATATTCTCAGGATGTACTCAAATTCAAGAGTTTTTTTTAAAGTGCAATTAAGTTATCAAGGCAGAGGCTCTGATTACGGGACAAAAATTCCATAGCAACAGCCCATTCAACACACTGAGCCTGAGGCATTGCTGTACACCGTTGTTTGTGTTAGGCTGTGGAGGAAGTGGTCAGGCTTCCCAGTGAACGGGACCCATCTCCCTCTACCTTCTTCCTGAGAAGCAAAAGATTGCTTCTTTGACAACATAAACAGTTACCTTATACTACCCATTTTTACAGCAAACAACTCTCTGCCTGCAATCCAAGCTAATGGAATTCTAACGAATTCTATGAGGTTTTTAAGAAGCAAGAACTGAAAATAGCTTTTTTCTTATCTGTTAACATGAGAGGTTTCTAACATCTCCAAAGTAGAACTTCTTCCTCTCCAGTTCATGGTATCAGACAGCAAGAATTCCCAAGTTCTTCTTTAATGATTAGAATTGTGTCCACTCAGTCCCGTGGAGCAGTCGCTAATGATGGAAAAGATGTCTTGGGAAGAAAACTGTGCTGTTTTATGCTAGGAGCAGCTGATGCTGATGAGAGCTACTCACGGTGGAGGTTCGGCTTCCACTGTCCCTGCCAGGGTTTGTTACTGGAGTATTAGGGTAGGTTCTTCCTTCCTCCACTCCTCCCAGGTATGTGAATCCTATCACATGTGAAGGTAATTGGTGCTCCTGTGAAGTTGAGGGTGGGGGAGGAAATGTCAGGGAGTGAACAAAGAGGAAAATAGCTCTGGTATTAAACATGCTCTCTTATCATCTTGCCCAGCCAGAGTGAAATCAATAATAATTCTAACCTACATTTGGGTGCCACCTTCCATCCAAGACTCAACACTTATCATCCAATCCCATCCCTCCCCAACCTTCCTTATCTCAGATGCTAACTCCATTCTTCCAATTGCTTAGGGCAAAAGTTTGGAGTCGGCTCCCTCCCCTTTCTCTCCCAAACATACAGTGAGTCCACCAGCAAGTCTCTTCCGCTCTACCTCCATAGTATGTCCATCCCAACCCACCACGCCTCACCTGCTTTCCCAGTCCCTCCCAGCACACCCACCCATGACCCCACCTGGGCTTTGCAGTAGCCTCCTAAGTGGTCTCCCTCTTTCCATTTCCACCTCCCAACAATATATCCTATGTAGGGAGTGATATTTTTAAAACGAAAGTTGGATAGTGTCAGTTCCCTACTCAAAACCCTGCCATATTTCTTCTCTCATTCAAAGTCAAGTCCAAACTCAGAGGCACACCCTGGTCTGTTCTTCTACCTGTAGACCTCACCTACCACCGGTCTCCCTCAATTCTCTGGAGCCACATTGACCTGCTCTTAGGACGTGCAGGGTTCCTGTGTTTGTTCCCTCTGCCTGGTCCCTAAATGGTCCCAAGATTCTCCCCTCCTCCCACACTCCCCTAGGAATGAGCTCAGTGCCTTCTTATTGGGGGAGGTCTTCTCCTGCCGCCCTACCTAACATAACAGCTTCTCAGTCTCCTTGATGCCCTTAGCCTGCTGTAGTTTTCTTTACCCTTCTGAACTCAATACTGCGATACATATTTACATGGCAGAGTTGTATGAAATACGTGTTTGTATTACATTCATTTCATGTTTTCCTCATACTTCCATACTTGTAGTTAAAGCATATATTTGTTTATTAATTTATCAATTTTCTCCCTTCAGCATATTAGCTCCATAAATGTACATTTATCCTTTTTCCTGAGGAATCCTCAGAGCCTAGAACTCTGCCTAACACAGATAAAGAATGAACTGGCACTTCCCAGTTTGCCAGTGACCTCCAAATACTTCATCTACTGAATCCTTGTAATAACTGCGGTAGGGCTGTAATCCTTACCTACAGAGGAAGAAAACAGTTCAGAAAAGACGTGCTGCCTGTGAGATTTCATAATCAGTAAGCGGCACAGCCGTTTTTCTGTCTGGAGATGGGCCGGTCCTCAAGTGCGGGGTCCTTTGAACTTCACAACAATGACCTCTCCCAGCCTCTAAAAATAAAAAAGGGTAGTGATGCTCTAGTTTTAAACACTTCATGTGAGATATCCAGGACAGAACTTCGATATCGATTTCTCCAAACAAAGTTCCCTGGGGTGGACATCTGTGTGGTTTTGTTTGGGTTTGTTTCTTTGTTCTGCCAGTAGCTTTATTACCCTTGTTCGGCTCACAGGAACTCTCCCCTCTCAAAAGCCCCTTCCATTCAGTTAGGTGGAGCCGACTTCGCTCTGTCTCACTCCTTCCCCAACTTACACTATCACCACTGTTAATCGGTTAGTTTGCTGAACATCTTCTCAGCTCTACCTTTATGTAAAGATGTTCAATTTTACATAAATGAGATCAGACCATCTTGTAACCTGGTTTTTTCACTTAGCAAGATATCTAGACACACTGCCACGTGTGTACCTATGCAACAATCTTGCATGTTCTTCACATGTACCCCAAAACCTAAAATGCAATAAAAAAAAGATATTTAGACTGTGTTTCTGTATCAATAAAAACAGACCTAAATGTGTGCATGGCATTTCCTTCTGAATTTCCTTTACAGTACCCTGTCCATGAGTGTAACGGTTGTTGACATTTTCCCGGAGTTTTATATAATGCTTTGTGTAGGGCCCTAAAAAGTTAAAAGAAAAAACTAAAGAATGGGCTTAGCTGGGACAAAAAGGAACAAATATTCTGAGAAATGGGGTCAAGTGCAAAAGGGGCACCAGCACTCGGGCATCCTGCAACACGCACTCAGCTCGCAGCCCACCTGTGCCCCAGCATCCTGTCCACAAGCACCAGCTTCCCACACAACTCCCTCCAGGCCCTGCCTCTTGGCAGACAGCCTTCCTTCTGCTGTCTTGCCCATTGTATCCTTGCAACATACCTCCCCTTTGTGTAATAAACCGGCCTTTCTAGGCTGGGCGCGGTGGCTCATGCCTGTAATCCCAGCACTTTGGGAGGCCGAGGTGGGCGGATCATGAGGTCAAGAGATCGAGACCATCCTGACCAACATGGTGAAACCCTGTCCCTACGAAAAACACAAAAAATTAGCGGGTTGTGATGGTGTGTGCCTGTAATCCTAGCTACTCAGGAGGCTGAGGCAGGAGAATTGCTTGAAACCGGAAAATGGAAGTTGCAGTGAGCAGGGACCACTGCCCTCCAGCCTGGCATTAAATCGAGACTCAGTCTCAAAAAAAAAAATAAATAAATAAACCTGCCTTCTGAAATTATTCCTGTCTTGATAAATCGTTTTACTCCCATGCACCAGCCTCAGACAATCACTGACCATGACACATTGATGAATAATCACTACAAAAACCAGTATGTAACTTTTCCCCTTTGTGCAAAGATGTCATTAGTGTTTATTTATGAAAATGAATCTCTGAAGCATATCGCCAAACTGTCCCTTGGAAATACTGTACCCAATTTACACTTTGTTATGAGTTGAATTGTGTTCCTCAAAAAGACATGCTGCGTTTCCAACCTCCAGAGCCTGTGAATGCCACTTTATTTGGGAATAGCGTCTTTGCAGATGTAATGGAGTTAAGAGAAAGTTATGAGGGATTAGCGTGGGTTATAATCCAATGAGTGGAGTGCTTATAAGAAGAAGAGACTTTAGACATAGACAGACACAGAAGGAAGGTGGGGAATGCCATGTATCAACGGAGGCAGAGATTAGTGATAAATCTACAAACCGAGCAATGCCAGCGCTACCAGAAGCTGGAAGAAGCAGGGGAGGATCTTTCCTTACACGCTTCAGAGGGGCATCCCTGCCAAACAGCTTGGTTTCTAACTTCTAGCCCCTAGAATAATGAGATAATACATTTCTGTTATTTTAAGCCACCTAGTTTGTGGTGCTTTGATACAGAGACTCTGGGAGATTCCTACACACCCCAGGCATGCACGAGTGTGCCCCTTCCCACCCTTGCTGACACTGGGTCATCTTTGCCGATATGGCAAACCATTGTCCACCTTTCTACTGAGGCGTTTGTTACTTTGTTATTGATTTACAAGTACTACTGTTAATATTTGCATAGACAATACTACTATTACTGCTTTTTATACATGATGCAAATATATTTTCAGTTATTTGTCTCCTAAACATTTTTACAGTTACAATTTTTTTGGTGGGGAGGGGGATGTCTTTTTAGTTTGTTTTAGCCACACTTTAATTTTAAGTAGACAAATTTATTAGTCTCTTTATTTAAGTTTCTGGTTCTTACAGCATGCTTAGAAAAGGCTTTCCTTAGCCACAGATTTTCTTTTAAAAAATTATCTTTTATAGTTAGAATGATTTATAATCTTTTGGGTATATACCCAGTAATGAGATTGCTGGATCAAATGATATTTCTGGTTCTAGATCCTTGAGGAATCACCACACTGTCTTCCACAATGGTTGAGCACGTATGTTTATTGCAGCACTATTTACAATAGCAAAGACTCAGGAACAGCCCAAATGCCCATCAGTGATAGACTGGATAAAGAAAATGTGGCACACATACACCATGGAATACTATGCAGCCATAAAAAAGAATGAGTTCATGTCCTTTGCAGGGACATGGATGAAGCTGGAAGCCATCATTCTCAAAAAACCAACACAGGAACAGAAAACCAAACACTTCATGTTCTCACTGGTAAGTGGGAGTTGAATAATGAGAACACATGGACACAGGGAGAGGAACATCAAGCACCGGGGCCTGTTGGGGGGTGGGGGGCAAGGGGAGGGAAACCATCAGGACAAATACCTAATGCGTGCAGGACTTAAAACCCAGATGACTAGTTGATAGGTGGAGCAAACCACCATGGCACACGTATACCTATGTAACAAACCTGCGTGTTCTGCACACGTATCCCAGAACTTAAAGTAAAAAAATAAATTAAACAAAAAATTCTTCTGGTAGTTGGGAAATTTTATTTTATATTTATAGATACATTTACTTATTTCTTCCATCTAAAATTTATTTTTGTTGAGTAGTAGTTTGAAGATGCATCTTTTTTTCTCTGAAGGATTTTTAAAAAAATAACGTGTATTCGATGAACCATTTTTTTCTCACAGTTTTTCACTGGCACCTTCATCACATACTAAGTTCCCATCTATATTTTAGCCTTTTTCTTGATCCTATTTTTGTCTGATTAATCTGTTCATCTTTCCTGGTACCTGTAACATAGTAGAGTGTGGCAACTTTACAATACATGTTAATATTTGTAAGGGAAGTTTTCTCCTAATGTCTCATCTTCTTAAACATTTCCTGGTTATTCTTGATATTTGTTCTTTCCCAAATTTGCTTTAGAGTTTTTTGTCAGGTTACATGCACACACCCACAACGTTCATAAAAAAATGCTGCTGGAAATTCTACTGGTGTTAACTTTACGTCAATTTCGGAAGAAGGGGCATTTTTACAATATTGAATCCTCTTTTATAAGACTGCACTGGCTCTTCCTTTACCCAAGCCTTACTTTATGTCCTTCAGCGAGTTTCACGGTTTTCATCATATGAGCCCTATATAATTCCAATTACCTGTTATCCAAAGTATTTTACGGGGGTTTATAGTTACTATAAAAATTAGACTAATAAACCTAAAAAAGATTAGTTAATAGCTGATTACTGATTGACCAGTTATATCCATAAACTAAATATAAACAGTTAGCAAATAAGAAAAGACTTGTGATATAAGATTTACACCTTTAATTTGGCTAAACACGTCTAGAAAATCCCCTGAACCCCGAACTGGCACAAATGTGTACATAGCAGGACCCTGGGAGCAGAGATCACACAGGGATCCCATCCAAGCTGTGTTTTGACTTGCATATTTAAAAAATTTGAATAAACTTTTAAAAGTCTTTTAAACTGGTAAAAGACAGAAAACCTCAAATAAAAACCACATTTTGGTTTCTGCTCAGGCCTAGAAAGTCAGAAATGGCCTATTTCCCACCTTAATGAGATAACGGCAATCGAAAGTTGGACAACCTGCAAGTTCATAACTTTTCTTATGCACATCAGAGAGCTGACAACACAGGGCAACCAAAATTAAGGAGACACAGGTACCTGAAGGGAGAGATGGGACACTATAATTTGCTTATCTGAGACAGAAGTGGCTGGACACCAGAAAGAAGAATTCAGTGAGAATACTTAATAATTTAATAAAGGCTGAGGATAGGCTGGCAAGAGAGTGTGGTGCTTGATGGGGCTGCGGACATAGGGGAGCTCGCACCCTCTTGTAGCCTTTTCTCCATGTACCCCACCAAGGACTCACCAAAGAGACTGGTGAACCTTGGGAGAAAACATCCTTCTTGGTGCAAGCCTTGAGGACAGCAGCTGCTGCGGGAGAAGCATGAAATCTTATTGAGACCTTTTGCTTATCTCCCCTATGAAACAAAGCCTTCATCTGTAAGGGGACTGGGGGACACTCACTGCTGCTGGGGGAAGGGAACAGAAAACATCCTCTTCTTTGGGGAGGGGCAGGAATAAGTGCTGGGGGAAAGGAAGGAGCCCTGAGAAGGCCATGCCCTGAGACCCAGGAACACAGTGCCTGCTTAAGAAAAAGCCTTAACCAAAACAACAGAGAACACCCCCACCACAAGGCAAACAAACATTGAGGAATCAGTAATGGTAAAACACAGAGTTCTGCTGTTCCACAGGGGAGGTAAGAGAGAGGTCTGGGCCAGGCGCAGTGGCTCATGCCTCTAATACCAGCCCTTTGGAGGCTGAGGCGGGCATATCATCTGAGGTCAGAAGTTTGAGACCAGTCTGGCCAATATGGTGAAACCCCGCCTCTGCTAGAAACACAAAAATTAGCCAGACATGGTGGCAGTCGACTGCAATCCCAGCTACTCGGAAGGCTGAAGCAGGAAAATCGCTTGGACCCAGGAGTTGGAGGTTGCAGTGAGCCGAGATTGCGCCGTTGCATTCCAGCCTGGGCAGCAAGAGCAAAACCGTCTCAAAAAAAAAAAAAAGAAAGAAAGAAAGAAAGAAAAGAAAAAAGAAATTTGAATGCCCAAGGTGTTGGTATTGAGATAGGGTAGGAATGGGGCTTGGCTTTAGCTCACGCCTGCTACAGCATTCTTTAGTGTAGTGCCACTGATCACAAAACCCACACCATTACCTCACTAAAGCCATATTGTTAACCACACCTTTTATTTAAAGAATTCCAGGAAATGGACTTAAGAAATTCAAATATCACACCAAGGTTGCAGAGTGTCCCACCTCAGGAAAGAATGCTGAACAATTTATTTTCTACATCCTTGTTGCCACCAGCCAAGCCACCAGGTGGCCCATTACTCAAGATAACCAAAGCAGTCATGTGTGCTGACCTGCATCCCCTGCATACCCAACCCTGATGTCAATTCCCGTGCTCTGTCTAATAAAAAAATCCCTACTGCCTTTTTTAAGGAGAGTCAGCAGGAGGATTCTTACATTTCCACTGTCTTCCTTGCATCGAGCACAAGCCCTGAAATGAAAGCTTTGTCTGGGAAATCTGCCTTGTCCCATGCTAATTTTCATTGCATAGAGAAGCCAAAGAGCCTGTGGTCTATAACAGTATTAGGAGGTAGGGTCTTTGAATGGTGACTAAGTCAAGCGGGTTCTGCCTTCGTGAATGGGATTACTGTCCCTATAAAATAGGCCCAAGGGAGTTCTTACACCTCTTCCATCTGTGACGATGCAGCAAGAAGGTGGCATCTATGCACCAGGAAATGGGCCTTTACCAGACATTGAATCAGCTGCTGCCTTGATCTTGGACTTATTAGCCTCTAGGAATCTACGCATCAGGAAATGGGTCTTTACCAGACATTGCATCAGCTAGTACCTTGATCTTGGACTTAGCCTCTAGAACCATAAGAAATAAATTTCTGTTGTTTCTAAGCTACTCATTTATGGTATTTTGTTACAGCAGTGTGAATAAACTAACACACATTGCCACAATAAACTTCAAATTCAACTCACCTTCCAACACTAACCCCCACATTGAGTATCTACTACAAGAAAAAGCATGACCATTCTCAGGGCATGCTTTTATCCCAGTCTCTACCATCCTATAAAACATTTCCAGCTTGCAACAAAAATTATATGGGACATGAAAAGGCAATGTAAAAAATTACCAGAATGCCAAGAGACAAAACAATGAAAAGAAACAGACTCAGATGTATCACAGATGTTGAAATTGTTTGATGAAGAATTCTAAATAACTATGATTAATATGTTAAAGACCACAATAAAAATATAGATAATATGCAGTATTAGATAAGTGATTTCAATACAGAGAGGAAAACCACAAGAGAGAATCAATGAAAATGCTGGGAATGAAAAATATAACAACAGAGATGAAGAACCCTTTTGATGGGCTAAACAGCAGACCTGCCACAGATGAGAAAAGAATCTGTGAGGTTGATGACAGGTTAATAGAAGTTAGCCAAATGGAAATGAAGAGAAAAAAATGATGAGAGAAAACAAACAGAACAAAGCATCCAAGAACTGTGTGATAATATCAAATGATGTCACATATGGATTATTGGAATCACAAAAGGATATGAAGAAAGAATAGGGTAGAAGAAATATTTGAAGAAATAATGGCTGATAATTTTCTAAAATTAATGACAGCCACCAAATCATAGATTTAAGAAGCTCAGAGAGCACCAAACAGAATAGTTTTCCCAAAACCAAACAAACAAAAGATATATCATTTCATATTTAAACTTCTGATAACAAGAGCAGAGAGAAAATTTGGAAGGCAGCGAGAGGGGGAAAAACACTTTACAGCAGAGGAAAAAAGAACGACAGCATACTGGATGTTGGAAATGGTATAAGCAACAAGGCAATAGAATGTCACATTTTAAGGACTAAAAGGTTTTTTTTTTAAAATTCTGTCAAACAAGAATTCTATAACTAGCAAAAATATCTTTCATGAATGAGGAGAAAATAGACTTCTGAGACAAATGCCAGCTGAGAGAAATTAGAAGCCTTGGAGCATTGAGGGCAACCCCAGCAATAACTAACCTCAAATCCAGCCCAGTTCCTACCAAGATTAACATTAACCCTCACATTAAAGGTCTACCAGCAGGAAAAACTTTAGAAATGTTAAAGAAAATTCTTTGAAAAAAGAAATATGACACCAGACAGAAACTCAAATCTACGTGAAGGAATGAAGAGTACTGGAAATACAATAAATGAAGGTGATATAAAATTTATTTATTTTTTATTCTTCTAAAAGATAACTATCTAAAAATAATAGCAATGTATTATGGAATACATCAAAATAAAATGTGTGATAAAATGGTACAAATAAAAGGAGGGAGGAATTAGGTGTATACACCTATAAGGTCTTTAAATACATTTGAAGTGGTAAATGTTTTTTTTCTTTTTTTTGAGAGAAGGAAAGAAAAAAAAAGGAGTAAAGGAGAGGAAGAAAGAGAAAGAAAAAGAGGGAGAGAGAACGGAAATGTTGCTTTATTCTAAAAGAATGGGTATTAATAATGGCCAATCAATATTTCATTTAAACCTATGAGTACGTGTGATGTGGTATTGACAAGAATGTATAATTGTGTGTTTAGAGTGGAGAGCTCTATAAATATTTATTAAGTTTACTTGTTCCGGATCTGAGTTCGAGTCCTTGATATCCTTATTAATTTTCTGTCTCATTGAGTCTAAGTCTCTATGTATCTGGGTGTTAGGATCGTTAGCTCTTATTGTTGCATTGATCCTTTTACCACTTTATCTTTGTTGCTTTAAAATCTATTTTATCAGATATGAGAATTGCAACTCCTGATTTTTATTTATTTATTTATTTTTGCTTTCCATTTGGTTGGTAAATCTTTCTCCATCCCTTTGTTTTGAGTCTTTGTGTATCCTTGCATGTGAAATGGGTCTGGATGTAGCATACCATTGGGTTTTGGCTGTATCTTTTGATTGGGGGATTTCGTTGATTTAAATTTAGGATTACTGCCATTTGATGTGGTAAAATATTATTTGGTTGTGAAACCTGATGAATTCAAGATACATGTAAGAAAAGCTAGGGGAATCACTAAAAACTTTTAAAAAAAACTTAAAAAAAGTCAATAGTGAGATAATGATAGAATAACAGAAAGCACTCACTTAACCAAAGAGAAGATAAAGAGGGAAAAGGGATCATGTTATAAATGGAAAATCGATATCAAGGTGATAGATTTTAGCTCACCTATATCAGTGATCATACTAAGTGTGAATGGCCAAAGCATACTAATTGAAAGATAGATTGTCAGATTGCCTAAAAAAGCAAGTCCAACTCCTATCCTTGTAGAAAAATTTCATTTTAAATTTAAAAACATGGATGGGTGAAAAGTTGGAAAAAGATGTATCATACTGAAACTAACCAAAAGAAAGCTGGATAGCTACATTAGTATCAGACAAAGTAGACATCAGGACAAGGAATATAAGGTTGGGTATGGTGACTCACGCCTGTAATCCCATCACCTTGGGAGGCCGAGGCGGGTGGATCCCCTGAGGTCAGGAGTTTGAGACGAGCCTGGCCAAAATGGTGAAACCCTGCCTCTACCAAAAATACAAAAATTAGCTGGGCATGGTGGTGGGCACCTGTAATCCCAGCTACTCAGGACCCTGAGGCAGGAGAAACGCTTGAACTCAGGAGTGGAGGTTGCAGTGAGCCTAGATTGTACCATTGCACTCCAGCCTCTGTGACAGAGCAACACTCTGTCTTAAAAAAAAAAAAAAAAAAAAAAAAAGAAGAAGAAGGAATATTCATAAAGAGAGCATGATGAAAAAGGGATCAACTTACCCAGAAGACATAACAATGTGTTTGCACCTAATAACAGAACTTCAAAATATATTAGCCAAAATTGATAGGACAAAGAAAAAAAAGCTAAATCAATTATAGCTGGAAACTTGAACACTCTTCTCTCAGTAATTGATAATGACATAATTGACATTAATAGAATACCCAGTTAGTTTCTTAATCCTGACTTCTAATTTGATTAGAACTGAGAGAACAGTCTGAGAGAATGTTTGTTATGATTTCCATTCTTTTGCATATGCTGAGGAGTGATTTACTTCCAATTATATGGTCAGTTTTAGAGTAAGTGTGATGTGGTGCTGAGAAGAAAAAAATGTGGCACGTGTCCACTATGGAATACTACGTAGCCTTAAAAAATGATGAGTTCATGTCCTTTTTAGGGACATGGATGAATCTGGAAACCATCATTCTCAGCAAACTGACACAGGAACAGAAAATCAAACACCTCATGTTCTTACTCATAGGCAGGTGTTGAACAATGAGAACACATGAAAACAAGGAGGTGAGCATCACACACTGGGCTGTTGGGGGGACTAGGGGAGGGACAGCGGAGGGTAGTGAGGCTGGGGAGGGATAACATTGGGAGAAATGCCAGATGTAGGTGACGGGGGAATGGAGGCACCAAACCGCATTGCCATGTATGTACCTATGCAGCAATCCTGCATGATCTGCACAAGTACCCCAGAATCTAAAGTGCAATAAAATATATATTAAAAAAAATAAAATAAAATCTTTTAAAAAAAGAATACTGAAAAGCACATACCTATTTTTCACAAGTGCACATGGACCATTCACCAAGGTAGAATATATTCTTGGCCATCAAACAAACCTTAACAAATTTAAATGAATAGAAATCATACAAAGTATGTCTTCAGACCACAACAGAATTAAACTAGGTTTCAATAATAGAAACATGCCTGGAAGAATCCCAAATATTTGGAAATTTAATTTCTAAGTAGCCCATAGGTCAAAGAGTAAATCTCAAAGAAAATTTTTAAAACACATTAATTTGAATTAAAATAAAAATACAAATAAAGCAAAATTCATTGAATGTAGCTAAAGCAGTGCATGTGGGGAAATATATTGGACTATAGCATTAAGTGTAGAAAATACATTGGACTATAGCATTAACTAGTAGGAAAAACAAAAATTCTCAAAGTCAGTCACCTAAGCTTTTAGATTAAGAAACCAGGAAAGTGGAAAAAAAATCTAGACCCTAAGCAAGAAGAAATAAAGAAATAATAAAGATAAGTACAGAAGTTAAGAATATTGTTCATTGCAGCCCTGTTTACAGTAGCAAAGACTTGGAACCAACCCAAATGCCCATCAGTGATAGACTGAACAGGGAAAATGTGGCACATATACACCATGGAATGCTAGGCAGCTATAAAAAATGATGAGTTCGTGTCCTTTGTAGGGACATGGATGAACCTGGAAACCATCGTTCTCAACAAACTGACACAAGAACAGAAAATCAAACACTGCATGTTCTCACTTATAGGCGGGTGTTGAACAATTAGAACAAATGGACATAGGGAGGGGAGCATCACACACTGGGGGCTGTGGCGGGGAACTAGGGGAGGGACAGCCGGGGGTGGGGAGTTGGGGAGGGATAACTGGGGGAGAAATGCCAGATATAGGTGATGGGAAGGAAGGCAGCAAACCACATTGCCACGTATGTACCTAGGCAACAATCTTGCATGTTCTTCACATGTACTCCAAAACCTAAAATGTAATACAAAAAAATATATATATAAAGAAGTTAAGAATATTAAAAATCAAAAACCAAGGGTTGGTGCTTTGAAAAGATAAACAAAATTGGTAAACCTCTAGCTAGGCTGACCAAGAAAAAAAAGAGAGAAGACAAACATTACCTGTATTAGAAATCAAAGAGGCACCATGACTATGATACCCATGGACACTGAGAAGAAGGGGATGCTATGAAAGATTTTATGTTTATAAGTTTGATAATTTAGATAGACTGGGCAAATTCCTTGGAAGAAACAAACTACCAAGCTCATTAAAAAAGAAGTGGGTAACAAGAACAGTTTGGATAATATCCATGAAGAAATTGAGCTGGGCATGATGACTCATGCCTGTAATCCCGTGCTTTTGGCCTTAAGCAATTCTCCCACCAAAAGAATTTTTCCAAGAAATGCAAGCCTGGTTCAACATTTAAAAATCAACCAATGAACCCTCATATTAGTGGGACTAAAGAAGAAAAACCACATGATCATCTTAGAAGTTTCAAAAAAAGCATTTGACAGTATTCAACATCCATTCATGATTAAACAAAACTCAGCAAACTAGGAGGAGAAAGAAATATCTTTCACCTGATCAATCTTTGTGATACTGGCTCAGCTTTTACTTGATGAAAGACACTGTTAAGATAATAAATAGAAAAGCTGCAGATTGGGAGAAAATAATTACCAGTCATATTTCTGTCCAATAACTTGTATTCAAATATGTATATATATTATCCCCAAATTCAACAATAAGAACACAAACAATCCATGTTTTTTAATGTGCAAAAAATCTGAATAAACACTTTCCCTAAGTATATATACAGCTGGTAAATAAGCACATGAAAAATTTCTCAACATCATTTTCATTAGGGATATGCAAAGTAAAACCAAGATATAGAAAACAGAAATGTGAAAGTAACTCAAAATTAAAGCTTTTGGAACTTTATTTGGGGCCTTAAAGGAAGTGATTATGGGACGCGAGTCATATAACAGGCAGCTGTAGCTTAGACAGCCGTAACCTTTGTTTCTCTGATTAGAGATGAGCCTTTTCTTTACCTACATTGTTTTGTAAAATGTTGTAAAGACTAAGGGGCACCAGAGAAGAAGCTCTTTCCGCTTAACCATTGATCTTTGTTATAGATTAACTTTTCTTTTTCTTCTCTTACACAAAGACAGCACATTGTCTAAGATGGAATGTTAAACATACTCTTTGAGAAAGGAAAAGAAAACAAGCCATATCTAACCAAATTTCTGTGACACATAAAACAGGCTTGTATGGAAAATGTTGTAATCCTATTAAATTTCCTTGTTTTCTGCCTACATAGGTAAGACCTTAACTTTTCAGTTTCAGAGCACTGACCCCATTCCTTTGGAGTCTGTGTTTTCAAGATGCTCATTCTCAGCTTTGCACTTACATAAACACTCTTAAACTGGATTTTGATCCTATAGATTATTTCAGGTTCACAGAATATAAAAATTAACTGTTCCAATTGCTAATAACAGATGTGGAGCAACTGAACTCTCAGATGCTGCTGGTGAAATGCAAACTGATACAGTCATTCTGAAAATGGTTTGGCAGTTTATTTATAAAGTTAAACATGCATATGACACAGCAGTCCTACTCCCAGGTATTTATTTACTCTAGAGAAATGGAAAATTGTATTCACACGAAAATGATGTTGAGAAACTTTTCATGTGCTTATTTACCAGCTGTATATATATTTAGGGGAAGTGTTTATTCAGATCTTTTGCTTGAGCCAGGTGTGGTGGCTCAAGCCTGTAATCTCAGCATTTCAGGAGACGGAGGCAGGTGGATCACCTGAGGTCAGGAGTTTTAGACCAGCCTCACCAACATGGTGAAACCTCATCTCTCCTAAAAATACAAATAAATTAACTGGGCGTGGTGGTGGGTGCCTGTAATCCCAGTTACTTGGGAGGTTGAGGCAGGAGAATCGCTTGAACTTGGGAGGTGGAGGTTGCACTGAGCCAAAATGGCACCACTGTACTCTAGCCTGGGTGACAGAGCAAGACTGTGTTTCACAAAAAAAAAAAAAAAAAAAAAAAAGAAAAGAAACACGAATGCTTATAGCAGCTTTATATACAATGGCCAAAACTTGCAGACAACCCAGATGTTCTTCAACCAGTGAACAGATAAACTGAAACATCCATACTCAGCCATAAAAAGCAACAAATTATTACAGATTATTCAACAAAAAAATCACATTCATTTTGCTAAATCAAAGAAGATACAGAAGCTTACATATTGTATTATGACATTCTAGAAAAAGCAAAATAATAGTGATGAAAACCAGACCTGTCATTGCCAGTGGCTAGGGAGGTGGAGCTGTGTACAGGGGAACCCCCAGAGGGATTTTAGAGGGGATTTTACTTTCCCATATCACGACTGGGGTGGTAGATACAGTGCTCTATGCATTTGTCAGAATCTATAACACTATACACCAGAAAGAGTGACAATAAAAAGTGTAAATACATTTAAAAAACGTATTTTTCACTTTTCCTGAAATTCTGTATGACTAATATATTCTAATGGCAACAGTTAGCCAGACCCACGTCCAGCAGCTTGCCACTCAAACGCCAAACACAACGGACAAAAGTTGGTGGGAGGAAAAGCAGGCTTATTGGAGAGCCAGAAAACAGAAGATGCTGGACTATTGTCCTAAAGTACCATCTTAAGTCAGTACAAACTGTAGGTACTTTTCATGTTAAGGGGAGGGGAAAGAGACGGAAACTGAGATCAAGAGGTAACCGGTAACCACAGACAGCTGGGTGCCAGCAAGGGTCTGGGGTGGTTGGGAATGTCTTTGTCCTTGGTCAGGTCTCAATGCTCCTATAAATGTTCAACAAAACATGGTTGCTTAAATATGTCTCCTTTAATCCCAAACTGTTTTTAAAACTACATTATTGTTGTTTTTGCATATTAGTGCTCTAAAATTATCCCAGCCTATGAGCAGGAATGGGTAAAGGCTCCTTAAACAAAAATGGAGTAAAGCGTTTTTTAATTTTAATTTTATTTATTTATTTATTTTTTCTGTTACAATAACTCAGCAGCCCTTTTAAACAGAGCAGGCATTCTTCATTTCGCCAGTCACTCTCCCTCTGGTCTCACTCCTGGGCCTCTTCCCTCATTTAGGTTACCTGCCAGGCCCCCTGTGATGCTGTGGCTTACAGTAAGAAATACCTGTGTTGGTCTTTGTCCAGTTTCCTGGCACACAACTCCAAGCATGCTTTAAAGTGATAAGCGATGTGTCTTTTTGCATGTGAGTGAGATGACTGCCAGGGAAGGAGGGGGGCCTCAGGATAGACTTCATGAGCAGACTGGTTGCCAGGGAAACCGATCCTATGAGAGTTGAAACTTTCAGCCCCACCCCCCAATCAGGGAGAGGAACTGAAATTTGAATTAATCACCGCTGGCCAATGATGTAATCCATCACGCGTATGTAATGAAGTTTTCATAAAACTCAAAAGGATCTACTTTGAAGAGCTTTCAGGTTGCTGAACGTTGAAGATGCCTAGACGGTGGTGGGCCTGAAGAAGGCATGGCGGCTCCTTGCCCTTTCCCACATACTGTGCCCGATGTAGTTCTTCAACTGGCTCTTCATTTGCATCCTTTGTGATGGCCTTTATAATAAACTGGTGTAGGTGAGTGAAGTGTTTCTCTGAGTTTTATGAGCTGTTCTAGCAAATGATCAAACTCAAGAAGGCAGTTAGTGGGAGCTTTCAATCTGAAGCCAAATCAGGCAGAAGCTGTGAGTAACCTGGGGACTTACTACTTCCTGTTGTCTTGTGGGACTGAGTGGAGTCACCCAGTGGGTTCATTTTGCCCACTGCCTAGATAGATGCAACTTATTAAGACAAGGAAATTGCAATAGAGAAAGAGTTTAATTCTCACAGAACCAGCTAAACGGGAGACTGGAGAGGTTTATTATTACTCAGATTTGACTATCCCAAAATTCTAAGATTAGGCTTTTTCAAGGATAGTTTGGTGGGTAGGGGGCCAGAAAGTGGGGAGTGCTAATTGGTTGGGTCGAAGATGAAATCATAGGAAATTGATGCTGTGTCCCCTTGTGATTAGTCACTTCCTGGGTGGGGGCCACAGGACCAGACGGTGAGTCTGGGTAGACCCACCAGTCATCAGAAATCCAAAAAACCTGAAAAGATGTCTCAAATCTTAAGATCTATGGTAGTGATATTATCTTCAGGAGCAACTGAGAAAGTTGCATTTCTTGTGGCGATTTTGTTAGCCCTACAAAGGCAGGCAAGTCCCCAGGTAAGAATGGGCTTGTTTTGAGAAAGTTAAACTTATATATTAAGTTCCTCTCAAAGTTAGCTCAGCCTATGCTCAGGAACGAACAAGGGCAGCTAGAAGGTTAGACACAAGAAGGAGATGGTTAGGTCAGATAACTTTTACTGTTACACCTTTCTCACTGCAATATTTTTGCAAAGATGGTTTCATGAGTCCTCATCCTACGAGGTCTGCACTAACTCCAGTTACTGTCGCAATTGAATTGAACCGTGAGCTAGGAGGACTATTCAGTGGGGACCACTCCACCTGTGGTCACAGAAGTGTTCTGTGTTGCATGAGAGTAGTAGGAGAATATAGAAAGAGAAAAATATCTTGTTTTCTTACCTATGCACCCCTGTAGACATTTCAGTTTGAGACTCTTGTTTTTGAAAATAGCCTCATTACAGTGCCTGTACATCCAATAAAAACCTGGGCCTTTACCTTGTTCCAGAAACCCTCTCCTGACCCTTTAGGCCAGGTTAGGCAAGCTCTTAGAAATCCCATAGCATTCTGCGCATGGCTCTTTTAGAATATTATGAGATTTCCTCTGTATTTGTTAGAATCCTGTTGATTTTAAGTGGCAGAAATCCAACTCAATCCAGCTGCAGTCAAATTAAGAAATGAATTGATTATGCGGCAGGGGTGAAGACGGTTTCAAGGATGGACACTCCAATCTCACCGGGATTCTTCCCTTCCTCATACATCCTCTCTCAGGTCTCCATTCTCTGGGGCTGTTGCCGTTGTGGGCTGGGAGGAGGACCACAGGCAGCTCTGGACGCATCTTCTTACAGCCTCACAGCAACCAAGGAAAGAATGCTCTGCCCAGTCCCCATGGAAGAATATCCTGGGCCAAACCCCGACCATGGCCATAGAGGAAAGATAGAAAACTCAGATGGTACCTGGCTCAGGCAGGGCACAGAGAGCCTTCAGCTGGCATCAGAACCACATGGCTGGATTTGGGTGGGAGAGTATCCCCCAAAGGGAGGCAGGCTGCTCTGGGCTGGCAAAATGAATTTCATTACATTTGCCAGCTTGTCCGTATTTTTTGCTAGACTCTTAGAACTTTAAGAATAGAAGAATAGATTACTGTGTCTTTCATTTCTCTATCTAGTACAGCAGGGTGTCTGCTATGAAAGACTTTTAAAATATTTTTAAATAAATGTTAAATGAAGGATAAAATTTAAATTGTCATAGTCATATGCCTTGAATTTTCTGGAAGGTTCCCAATTTCATAATATGTCTATGATATATCTTGTTTATTAAGACAATTCTTTAAATGAATAATTTCCCTATTCTGTAAAACTTTTATAAAAACTAATTCAAAAATTTATTCAGCAGTCAGCCATACCCTCTACTTGTGGTTTTCATTCAGCAAGTCTGGCCAATCGTGTTGGTTATACCTTATTTGGCTTCCAAATTCCCTTGAACCACCTTTTCTGGCCTGGCTGGTGTCTCAGGAGGTTAACCCTTTGGACTGCTCTCTGTCGAGATCTTACATGTAAGCATCCATTGGGCTTGTCAGTAAGAGCCGACGCCCGGAGAACAGATTATATGAGAGAGAAGGAGAAGCAGGACTGGAGGATTTTTTCCCCTTCTTGTTTCCTGTGTCATGTTCCTCTTAAAATGGCTCTGTCCCTTCCAGGGGACAGCAGCTCCCTGACACCCAGGCTCTCACAGGGAGAGGTGCTAACAGCTTCCTTCTCTCACAAGTCTCTGGGAGCCTTACCCCATGTTTATGTGCTCAGTAAGTAGTCCCTTTATTTAAGCCCCATCATCTGAAAAAAGTGGGGGTGGATTCTGCTTCCTGCTTAGATCTTGACTAACTACCAACTTAACCTTCGCAAGTGCAATTTACCAATTAGATCCCCCTCTAGTTCAGTGGTTCTCAGTCTTTGCTGTGCGTGGGGATCACCTGGGGAGCTTTAGCACCTATGATCTGTCCCCAGAAGTTCTGCTGTAATTGGTCTGGAAAGTGGCCTGAGCGTCAGGATTTGAAAAATCTCTCCAGGTCATTCGATTGGGCAGCCAAGGCTGATAAGCACCGCTCCAGCCTCATACACCGCCTGTGCAGAAAGGAGAGTTCTAACACGTGATGAAAACAACTTCCTACAACCTGTGGTCTATTTCTTACTTTCTTGCAAATTATTGCAGTCTTCACTCTAAAGGGATGTTGTTTTTTACTTATCACGAAAGCATTTTTAAACAAAGTAGAACAATTTTAAACACATTTACATAACTGTAAATGTTTAAAACAAAGAACAGATATTTCTAGAAAGTATAGAAATCCACTATATATATTTTGTTTTTGAATAAGGTGTGTGCAAGGGTGATGGCAGTGGCTGCCGCCATCATGCTGGCTGCAGCAGGGAAGCACAGCTGGGGCTGCACACTCCCTGGAGCCAGTGGGAGCCCTGCCCTTTCTGAGTTGGGACACTAGTTCCCCATGCTACAGCCACCCAAACCACAGCTGCAGACCCAGGCCTCCTGCTCTAGGGAGCAGGAAGGAGCCCGACCCTACTGGGTGAGGCTACAGCTGCCCAAATTGCAGCTGTGGATTTGAGCCTCCCTGTGCTCCTGGGAGAACCAGGAACAGGCAGGATCTACCTTCCCAGGTGCAGCTACAACCGCCTCACTCCAGGAAGGGGAGCCGAGGACAAGTGGGAGCCCTGTCTCTTCTGAGTTGAAGGGGTGGGAGTTCCCGGCTGCCGCTGTGCTGCCCTCCCAAGCACAGGACCTAGGCATCTCTGCAGCTTACACCCTCAGGTGCCCCAGGAAGGATCCCTGTCCCACTGCTTGGCTTCTCTCTGCTCCCAGCACCCGCTTCAATCTCCCAGAGGGGTTGGGGCCAAGTCCCAGCAGGAGGCTGACAGAGTACTGGGCAGAAGGAAGTGGGTCCGCAGTAAGGCCCCACCCTCAGGCCATGGAGAGCCTGAAGAATAGGGGCTGGGCTGCCAGTCCCATGGACTGGAGTGGGAACTCATGTGCCTCTTCCAGGCCCGCCCATGGCTGCTCATGGGCCAACTGGCACGCATTTCCTCCCTTCTGAGGTCCATAAAAGCCCTGGGCTCAGCCAGAGCAGGGCAGAGGACCACCAGAGGACAAAGAGGGCAGGGAGACCATGGGACCAGAAGACCAGCTGCAGAGGAGTGTCCTTTCCACCGAGAGCTGCAGAGACGACCTGCCAGCAGAGAGAAGCTACCTACTCCTCTGAGATGGTTCTAACACGAAATAATTAAACTCTTCTTCGCCCTTCACTTGTGTACCTCACTGTTCCTGGTCACAGGACAAGAATTCGGACAAAGGTGCTGTGGCCACAGAGGTTTCTAGCCAGAAAAACTCAACACTCCAGAGCTCCCCTAACAAGGGTAAGTTTTTCAGGAAGATAAAGAGAATTAAAGAACCATTGGGGGATAGCACAAGATAAAAAAAAAATGCGAGACTATTAACTGTTGAAGAACTACTATCTCACAAATATAATAATTGAAATTCTAGTGCCACATAATTAACTCATGCCAGGTCCATGACTGATCTGGGTTTGCTGATCTTCTCTGAGAAGGAACCAGATTTAAAGCACTCACAGCTTCCAGCACATTAAAATAAGCAGTGGCTACTGGCCTCGTGAGAACCTTTAAAGTGTTTGATGTTTAAAACACCCTTGCCATTTGTCAGGTTTTAAGATACAAGAGAACCTCAACCACACTGTTATTTTAAAATGCAATTGCTTTTTAAACAATTTGTTGCTTAAAAACCATTTGTTGATGGTGATAGAATTTAATATTTTTGAGAAAGAACTGATTCTACAAAGCCCTTTCTTATTTTGAGGGTCCCAGGGATGTTGCATCTAAATAAATGCTGTGCCTGTACCGGTCAGCTATTGCTACATTAGTGTCTGGCATGCAGCAAAGAGCATTTATTTCTCACTCACAGTTTGTGAGTCACGAAGGGAGGTCAGCTGGGGTGAATCATTTTTCTCCTGGGACCAGTGAGCAGCCCAGGTTTATTTCTTCTAACAACCCATTAGCCAAAGAAAGCCACGTGGCCATGCTCACATTCAAGGCTGGGGGAAATACATTGCATCTTTAGTGGGAAGGACTGCTAGGTTACACGGCCAAAGGTGTGGATACAGGGAGAGATGAAGGATTGGGGCAAATAATTCCCCTTATCTCCGTCCCTAAAGTAAAAGTCTGTCGAAGATTACATCTCAATAGTGTATTTACAAGTAGAAAGTCTTGCTCTAGAGTGATGTCATTGACAAGTTCTAGAACTCTGGAAGTAAGATGACTTTTTGTGTCCAGACAGATGGCAATACTCATCAATAGGCTGCCCCAGGGGTGATGCTGGCTTTTCTTGCCTGCCCTACCCCCAGAATACCAAAAGGATCTCCAAAGAAGTAATCAGGGTTTGAGGGGAGGAGGAGAGAATTGAACAGGTGGCGCATGGAGAATTTTTTGGGCGGTGAAACTATCCTGTGTGAAACTGTAATGCTGGATACATGGCACTATGCTTTTGTCATAACCCATAGAACTTTATAGCACAAAGAGTGAACCTCATTGTGTGTGCATTTTTAAAAAATCATTTGGGAGATCAGGGATCTCATTTGGGACTCCCAAGGTGTAGAGATAGGTCAAAAACTTAAGATGCATGCACAGACATGTCTGCAGTAGGTAAAAACTTAAGTCTTACACAAAACTTTGCTACCAAAATTTGAAGAAGATGAATAGCATAAAAACAACATTCATGGGTGATCCACAACTTGAATCAATAGAATTGTATTGATTGTTGTGAAATAAAGTTACGTAGAATACAAGAGTCTACGCTATCAGAAATACGATGGCACTCGCACCATGATCCAAGTCTTGCCTCCTTGATCTCTTTCTGCGTAACTTTTCCCTGTCCCCGGCCAACTCACTGTGTATGTGAAAACCACTCCACCTTCTTCCAGTTCCTAGAACACCAAAATTGTTCCTATCTTAGGGCCCTTGCCTTGTTGTTCTCTCAGCCTGGAAAGGTGTTGCCCCATCACTCCATGTGGCTGGCTCCTTCTCCTCTTGAAGTTTCAGCTCAAATAGGAGCCTCTTGGTAACTCCATTACTGTCTTTCACCAGTGATTATCCCCAACCCCTAAAGCCCTGCCTGGCATATAGTAGGTGCTCAATAAATATTCATAGACCAAAGGGATACTCATGGATTAGTATTTGGCTCTGGGCCCTGTTGGAGTATGGACCTCTGCTTTGGAATGAATGCCGTGCAGACAGTCAGTCAGGAAGTCCCACACTACACACACTAAACCAAGAGAGAGTCCATGTGGAGCTCCTGGGTGGCCACTGCGATAGTTCCAAGCACTCTAAGAAAGACATAAAGCAGCTTGATGCTCAAGTATTGGCCCAGATCTGCAAAGGACATTGGGGTGGGAAGATGCTCAGCTGATAAGTCGAAAACTACCCCTGTCTAAAGCAGGGATGGTTGGGATGTGATTCCCTTGGTACAAAATGGAAGCAGGATATAGGACAGGTCCAAACCAGGGCTCAAAAAAGAAAAAAACAAACCCCAGAGTAACAACAGCAACAAAATCTTGCTGCTACGGGAAACCTAGAGGGCGAGCTCCTTCTCCACATGAGCCCTGCTGGCGGCTGAGTGTGTGTGTGTGTGCGCGCGCGCAAGAGCACCAGCAGAGGATGTAGTGAAAAGTACAATGTGGAATGAGGAAATAAAGGGTATCTTCTCAGTCAGCAGCCGTGGGAGGAACGGGGAAGTAAAAGGTCCTGGGAGCATAGAGATTATATTTTATATATTGGGGGAGAAACCCAAATGTAATGATCATGTGTGATAAAAACTACTAGTATCATGAAAAACAGTAATTTCCAAAACTAACACTAGAGGGAAAAATGAAGAAAATTAGGATAAGTAAAACTAGAAAGAACAAGCGGCAAATAGCAAACAAAAATGACACAGAAAACAAAACCCAGTATGTGAAGCGTCACAGTTGCTTTATACTGGCTAAATTCTCTGAAGTCAAACTGTCATATTAGTCATAAAATAAAAGCTAGGCATAATTTATTTCTAGAAACATACTGAAACAAAGTTACAAAGACAGATTGGAAATGAAGACAAGGACGTACTAAGCAAATGCAAAGGTAAAACCTAAACCAAATCAGCACCAACAGAAACATTAATATCAGTTAAAATGCAGTTTAAAGCCAAAAAGCATTAACTGCCGAAGATGAATGATATATAATGGACAGTGTTAATCAATGAAGAAGCTCTGTATAGTGATAAACCCTAATAGATACAAAATATAGCAACCACATATATAAAGCAGAAAACCCCAGAAATACAAGGGAAATTCGTAAAAATATATTTATTGTGGGAGGTTGCAATATTCTTTAGGAATTGAACAGTCCAAGTATACAATTAAAGATATAAGGGATTTCAAAAATACAATCAACTGTAATTGTTCTCTTATATTCATGTAACACACAAATTAATCATATACTTAATTAATGGCATTAAATAAAACTTTAATGTCCTGAAAGCAGATTTTTAGACTTTCCTTCATTCAAAGAAGAAATATGTAATAAAATTATTTTTAAATTCTTTAATTATTGGGAAATTTAAAATTCTTTTCCACATAATTCCTAGTTCACAGGAGAAATCAAAATTGAAACCACAAATTAAATATCCAAAAAGGAAAAGAAAAAACATCATATCAAAACCTATTGGATACAGCTAAAGCTATATTCAAGAGAACATCTGTAGCCTTAAATAATTTTATTATTTAAAAATAAAGGAAAGCAAAATACACAAACTCATGACTATCACAACATACTTGGAGCTATTTGCATCTTATTTTTTTTGATAATTGAGAAAATGACTAGGAAGGTCCTCGTACTTCCATTGATTTTCAGATTTTCTTCATTTGAACTATTTTCCCTTTTCATTTCTCCTTTTTGTTAGTGTCACAGTGAGTACAAATAAAGCGATCAAGAATTTGTCTATCTGAAAAGTACGAAGAAAAACAGGATGAAAATTTCCATGTAAGTATTTAAATGCTAAATTGAGAAATTCTAGGAAGAAAATATTTGACAGTATTACTAAATACACAAATTTGATAAGAGACCAAAATAATCACAAGCTATTATATTTAATACCTAAACAGGCACAGTAGTATAATTATTGATTAAGAAGAGTAAACTTAATATTCAAGGGATTAGCAAACTTACTGGACAGACACAGAGTTTAGAATGAAAGAGGCTTAAGTTTCAGTTGTGTGTTGGTAAGTGTTAGCAAATGATTTAGCCTCCTCACTTCCTCAGTTCCTCATCTTTGAATACGTGCAGCAGTACTCACCTTGCACAGATGTTGGAATAGATCAGGGACACTGTGTGAAGCACCCAGACAGTGCCTGGCCCATCAAAAACAATCAATGGTCATCTTAGCCTTCTATTTCGGGGTCCATAGTAATAAACAGTGATGATAAACAATACAGATTATTGTTCCAAATTTCACAGAAGCCAGGGCTGTTTTTATACCCACCGACATTGGTAAGCTTTGCTGTCCTTGAATGGTAAATGTTGACCTTGAGAAGGCCCTTCAGCTCCCCTCCCTGGCCTCCATTTCCTGATCTGTAACATGAAGGAGTCTTGTCTGGTGCTGAACATCTATGATTCCCTATTCATATATATATATATATATATATATATATATGTATATATATATATATACACACACACACACACACACACATATATATACATACATACATATATATATATATATATTTAGATGGCGTCTCACTCTGTTGCCCAGGCTGGAGTGCAGTGGTGCTATCTCAGCTCACTGCAACCTCTGCCTCCCAGATTCGAGCAATTCTGCTTCAGCCTCTTGAGTAGCTGGGATTATAGGCATGCACCATCATGCCTAACTAATTATTGTATTTTTAGTATAATCCCAGACTCCTGATCTCAAGTAATCTGTTTGCCTTGGCCTCCCAAAGTGCTGGGGTTACAGGCAGGAGCCACCGCGCCCAGCCCCTAATCATACATATTTTTAATAGTACAGAGTGGAGCTGTAAAACTTGTTCACTCCCAGCAGTTATCACCTGTGCAGCCAAATCCAAAAGGGAGTGAGAATACAAGTGACGTTATGCTCATATTCAATGTTCATGTTATCCTGCTCAACGTCCCAAATGCCAGTGGAGGTCCATAGATCAGGGATGTCTGTATGTGCATGTGTGTGTGTGCGTGTGTGTGCGCGTGCATGTGTGAGTGTGTTTGTTCCTGTTTTCTCTTCAATTATGTCTTCATTTATTTGTTTTTGTGATTTCATGTTTAATTCTGAAGCATCCCTACCCTGTTCCGTACCTTGTCTCCAATATTTTTTTAGTTGGGTATACTTTTCATAAAGTGAAATTCACTAATCTTTTGTGTACAGTTTGATGAAGAGACATATGCATTACTGTAACCTATGACCACAGGATGATATAGATCATTTCTCCCATCCCAGAAGACCCTTCATGCTCCTTCCCAATCAACACTCCCTACTCCAAGAGAGCCACTGTTCCGGTTTCTTTCATCATAGATGAGTTTTCCCTGTTGTAGATCTTCAAATAAATGAAATCATACATAAGGTATTTTTGTGTCTGGCTTCTTTCATTCAGCATGGTTTTGAGGTTCGTGCATTTTATTGTATATATCGATACCTCATTTCTTTTTATTGTTGAGTGGTATTTCATTATGTGAATATATCACAGTTTGTTTATCCATTTTCCTACTGATAGAGATTTGGGTTGCATCCAGTTTGAGGCTGTTAAGAATAAAGTGATTATAAACATTCTTGTACATGCCCTTTTGTGGACATATGGCTTTCTTTCTCTTGGGCACATATCCAGAAGTGGAATTTCTGGGTTATGGAGTAGGTATATGTTTAACTTTAGGAGAGGCTGCCAGACCTGTTTCCAAAGTGATTGTGTTCTTTGATAGCCAGGCACAGTGGCGCATGCCTATAATCCCAGCACTTTAGATGGCCAAAGCAGGTAGATCACTTGAGGCCATGTGTTCAAGACCAGCCTGACCAACATGGCAAAACCTTATGTCCACTAAAAAATAAAATAAAATAAAATTAGCTGGGCGTGGTGGTGCACACCTGCAATCCCAGTTGCTTGGGAAGCTGAGGCATGAGAATTGCTTGAACCCTCAAAGCAGAGGTTGCAGTGAGCTGAGATCATGCGACTGAACTCCAGCCTGGGCTACAGAGGGAGATTCTGTCAAACACACACACACACACACACACACACACACACACACCCCAACAACAAAATAATTGTACTCTTCATTCTTTAATATTCCTACCAGTGCTGTGTGGGGTTCTGACTGCTTCCTCTCATTGATATTTGCTATTGTCAGTCTTTCTTACTTGAAGCATTGTCTCTATTACCAAAGAATTTATATTAAAATAAGGAAAAAATCCTTTCTTCTCATACCAGAGATATGCACACACTGTTAATCAAGGTTTGCATGAACTAGTAAAAAAAGGATGAGAGTCTGTAAAATTTAATGTCAACTTAACTGTTCAAGAAGGCTACCAATAGTAAGTCAAATGTTACCATCTTTATTATGTATAAATGCAAATTCATTTCCTCATGATTTTGTACATGCTGTTGCTTCTGCCAGGAATGCTCCTCCTTCTCCTTGTCATGCAGATTCAACTTTAAAACTTAAAGGACCCCTCCTGCAGGCAGCCTTCCCTCATATCCTGTCCACCCACAGGGTTGGGAGTACCCCTCACAGGCTTCTATGTACCCAAAGATTGCTTTGACTACAGAACTGGTGACATTTTAACTCTGTGTCTATCTTCTCTACCAATAATGAGTTCCTGAGAAGAAGGATTCCTTATTTATCTTTGTATCAACTGAGCATTTATTGAGTAAATAAATTGATTCTTAGTGTTGAAACACAGGCTATGAAGAAATACCTTTTACATGGCCATTTGTGGGAGTTTCAGTTGGAGGAAGAGACAGGGCGGGAGCCATAACTGAATAAATTCACAGAAAACTGGGTTTCAGATCATTTTACCTTTCAACTGGGGAAAAGTGGACAATTGACACAGTCTTTACAAATAGGAAACAGTTGCCCAATGAGTAAGCTTTTGTGTGGTCTGAGGCAGACTCAGAGATTAAAAAAATTTTGAGAGTAGAATAGCCACTGAAGATAACTAGTTCAGCCTCCTCAAGTTATAAATAAACTGAATACCAAATAGTGGTGACACAGAGTTAGTGAAAATGAAAGGTTTGATTTCAGCTCTCTCTCCTTTATGCTTTCACAGCTTTATTTTTTGTTGTATTGGAGTTTTCTCTTTACTGTGTTTCATCCCCCACCACACAAACCAACTCTCTCCCCCATTCCCACCTCTCTCCCCCACCTCCCACCCAACTTGGTCCATAAGAGCAAGCCTGGTCCCTTCTCTCTCTCTCTCTCTCTCTCTCTCTCTCTCTCTCTCTCTCTCTCCCTCTCTCCCTCTCTTCATCTCTCCCTCTCTTCCTCTCTCCCTCTCTAAAATGTACCTGTTCTAGGCTCCTATTCCATCAGGTCCTACAACCTATGAGAGATAATCCAGTAAAATAATCTAAGCTGAGTTGATAATAATTCTGCCTAACACATCTGCATATGTGCTCAGCCACAAAAGCTCTGCTGTGATGTTCACCAGCTGAAAAGCATCAGTGCCATCTCTGACACTATAAAATGACAAGAGGTTTTGGGCACAAGAATTCAGGGGAAGTCTTCCATTTGTTTGTCAGCTTCCAACAGGCTGGCAGTGAAGCGTGGGCCATTCTACAGCAGAGAGTGGAAAGAGGAGTACAAACCCATGGGAAGCGGATCTCACATCAGCCCAAGGCAGCACCAAAGAGCAAAGGTCTGGGTCATGAGCCTTCAGGCACCGGCCCCTGGAGCTGCCCTGAGGGAACCAGGAAAGCGGAAGAGCTAAGAAGAAACAAAACCCTAGCTTATTCTAAGTTATCTTGTTAGCTAACAGGTCATGCCTCACCTGTCTAGGGAGGAAAGTCCTATCAGGTGGACAGAGTGTTTTACATGGAAGATCAGCTTACCCCAGTAACTTGGAGAATGTAGATCCAAGCCTGCCAGAGCACTTTGAGGAGTTCCTAGTTCACCTTAGGGGGCGCCACTAAGACTTAGATTGCACCTGACACACAGTAAGAGACAGAGCTGCCTGCAGCCACCATGGTTTCCGTGGGGGCAGAGAAGTGACAGCTGCATCTGCATTGCAAGTCCCTGGGCAGATGGGAGCATCTGCTTAGGAAAGACAAAAATCCTCTTTCTACAGGGCCCAACAGATGTGGATCCTAAAGGTAAAAAGAGCTCCTTGTAAAATGCAGAGGATGGTTTTATACACAAAAACGAGCATGAGAACAGGTGGGCAGGCTTGAGCTTGCTGCAGAGCTTTGGCTGGGCCCTCTGGGGAGTCTGAGCCAGTGGACCCCCAGGAGCCTCTTGGCTTCCTTCTGAAGTGTCAGACTGGCCCAGAGCCATCTGTGGAGAGCAGAAAGGCATCATACTCCCTCCCTGTTCCTTTCTCTCAACAGAAAATGCACACTCCTGCCTCAGTAGGAGGCAAACACCTGCTTCTTGTACCTCCCTGAAACCCAGCATTCGAGGTCTTAGAAGGGTCTTTAGGTTCTCAGCCCTCAATGTGTGAGAGTGGCAAATACTTCATTTCTACACACACACACACACACACACACACACACACACACACACACACACCCCACTCCCTGTCAGCCTTGCCAAGAGGGACAGGAGATCCCCCAAAAAAGAGGGTTTCAATGAGGATTTCAGAGGTGCAAGCTCTTCTGGGGACAGCACCTGGGGACCCAGGAGAGTCAGACAAGAGACAGAGAGCCCTCGGAGGGAAACCACGTGGCCGGTGGAAGTCTCAAGCTCATTACAGAGCACACAGTAAGTTAGCAGCCCCCAAATAGCCTAGAGCACAAAATGTAGTACAGAAAATGATCACTTGGGTACAGAAATAAGCAGTAGACCCCTATTGCTATTTTTTACTTCCTTCTAGAACAGTTTGTATGCTCTGCAATGTATGTGATACATTAGTTTAGTTGGCATATGAATGTATTTTATATAAAGTTTTACATCTGCATTAGGTGATGTGCTCACAAATGACGAGGAATGGGGGTGTGAGCCCTCATGTCGGATGCTGAGAGACAGCTGCAGGAAGAGCTCTGTTTCCTTCCCTTGAGCTCTCTTAGTCTCTGAGTTGACATTTTACACACTCTCAGTTAAACTCACCAGTTGGCCCTAAGATGCTCCCAAATCAATTCCAGTCATTTGGCTACAAACTAGGATAAGTCTTTGTCATGTGGAGTGAAGCCACATCAATGGCATTTGCTCTCTTTGAGAGAGTGATATATAGAGATTCTCTTGTACCTTAAAAAGCCGGTCACAAAAATGTTCCAGCAAACGGAAAATAAAGATTAGACAAAACACAGCAAAATAGTGTGATTATATGAACACCCAGAGGAGGAATCAATTAGCTCTAAGAAAGAGAAGAGTCATCCTGGAGCAATTCGACCGCAGGCAAAATGAGATCAGAAATGAGCGAAAAGCTGAATGTCTCTTTTTTAATAAGTGGGGATGTAGTCACTGGGGTCTCCTTAAAGGAAAATATCTTTTCAGTGGATCAAGGTTTGCACAACACTGAGATGGTTTATTTTTGAGGCTATGCTTTCCCTTTTTGTGGGCATTCAACTCCAGTGGCTACAAGTTGGAACAGTTTCTATTTGGCAAAAGCAATGTATTATGATTTGTAAGCGCATGAAATAAGACCTCATCTTACCTTTGTAGGAAACACTCTGAAGGTACTTTTTGACTTGAGAGGAAGTAAATGAGTTTAAAAGCATTATGAAATCCAGGTAGGTTCTGTCATAGTCTCTTTGGTATGTGGTCTGCTTCTTTGTATGCTCTTGGTTCCTTAGGTAGCTGTGCAGCACAGAGGGCACTACAGAAATACACAGGAGAGGAGAGGCTCAGGGGCTGGTACCCGAGCACAGCAGTCTTGCCCTTATTGTTTAAAAATGACCCTGAGGCCAGGTGCGGTGGCTCACATCTATAATCCCAACACTTTGGGAGGCCGAGGCAGGCATTTCATGAGGTCAGGAGTTTGAGACCAGCCTGGCCAATATGGTGAAACCCCATCTCTACTAAAAATACAAAAAGAAAATTAGCCAGTTATAGTGGTACGCACCTTTAGTCCCAGCTACTCGGGAGGCTGAGGCAGAAGAATCACTTGAACCTGGGAGGCGGAGGTTGCAGTGAGCTAAGATCATGTCACTGCACTCCAGCCTGGGCGACAGAGTAAGACTCTGTCTAAAAAAAAAAACAGGACCGGGTGCGGTGGTTCAAGTCTGTAATCCCAGCACTTTGGGAGGCCGAGGCAGATGGATCACGAGATCAAGAGATCGAGACCATCCTGGTCAACATGGTGAAATGCCGTCTCTACTAAAAATACAAAAAATTGGCTGGGCATGGTGGTCAATTCTTCCAATGACTAGAGCTACGCAGAGCTACGGGACTTCCGGCCTGTTGCTGCTGAAAGTGGCAGTGATGGGAGACAATGGCCAGAAGGGTGAGTTTGACCATCACTCTCAGAAGAGAAGTTTTCCCTGAACTTGACTCTTATGCAGGTCAGTGTGTTATGATGGTGAAGGAAACTGAAATATTTCACCCCAAAATATACTTCTCTGGTGTACTTTGAGATGGCTGTTGAAAAGTCCTGCCAACTGCATTAGCCCTGCAAAGTTGTCTTTGGGAGTAGGGTGACCTGCATCCACAGGGAATCTGCACTGATGCAGCCCGGCTTTCTAAGGCCTTTCCTTGTCTGGATCTAAGAAACATTAACTAAGATCAGACTTTATAGGTCTAAAACCTTTACCATCATTCTCTCTGGGGACTGCTACCATTGAACAAGACTGCCTTTGCTGGCCAGGCCTCCTCTTCTCCCCCACCCATAACCTGTTTAGCCAGCTCTTTCTGTAACCTCAACATAGTCTAAAAGCATCAACCTTCCCGTCATTTCTTTGAGTTCTTATATTTTGCTTGACTCCCATGTGTGTTAATAAATTTGTGTGCCTTTTCTCCTTTTAATCTGCCTTTTTTCCGTTGATTTTTCAGCAAACCATCAGAGGGTAAAGAGGCAGCTTGCCCTTGGGGGCTCCGATGGGGATGTTCACTGTCTGCTTAATAACAAAGGTCCTCATAGAAGTTTCCTTTGCTTTCAGGACTTCTGTGCACATTTTGGATGGCGCAGTAAGGGACCTCCCTCCAGGGACCTAGGCATCTTCAGATGAGCGTTTTGGAATAATGATAGTGTTTATAGTCATCACTCATCCATTTGGACTGATGGGGGTATGGGGTGCAGGCAATACCCAAATCACTTACATCTGATTATGAATATTGCTCATTTAATGTGAGTTCTGATATTCAAGAAATGATCATGAAAAAACTAATAAAATCATGATGCAAAAACCAAATTTTCACAACTTGTTCAATCTTTTTCTTTTTTCTTTTTTTGGGACACAGTCTCTCTCTGTCGCCCAGGCTGGAGTGCAGTGGTGCAATTTTAGCTTACTGTAACCTCCACGTCCCAGATTCAAGCAATTCTCCTGCGTGAGTCTCCAGAATAGCTGGGACTACATGCGTGTGCCACCACGCCCAGCTAATCTTCTGTATTTTTAGTAGAGATGGGGTTTCACCATGTTAGCCAGGATGGTCTTGATCTCTTGACCTTGTGATCCGCCCGTCCCTGCCTTCCACAGTGCTGGGATTACAGGTGTGAGCCACTGCACCCAGCCCCAATTTTTAAACCTGAAGAACACCTTCCCGCTCCAGGTGTCCCCTTTAAAATGTTACTGGCCAAATAGAGGGACCAGACTGGTGAGAGGATTTTGTACCCTGAGAAGAGTGTTTGTAGGGCCTGGAAATGCTTTAACTGGAAAAGACTTAGAAGGCATATGACAAGGTTTTCATAGCATAACAGATTTATAATAAAGAACATCCAAGGGAAGAAGCGGAACCAGTGGCTAGAAGTCCAGCAGGAATATTACAGCTGCTCCAGCTTCTAAACAGATCGCGAAGGGGATGAGGCTACCCTGAAGTGGATATGCAGGGGCAGTGTCGCCCCTTGGCAAGGATGGAGTCAGGAAGAGTCACAACATGAGGCTCTGGATGAGGTAATTTCTAGACCACCTTCTAACCCAAGGTGCTAAGCGTCAATTCTTTGATTACTGTCTCAAGCGCTACTTGTTTGCAACTCCATGCTAGGAATGAATCACGTCTCAGACTGACACCAAGTTCTATGCTTAATTAGTAGCTCGGAGGTGGCTTGGTCATGGAATTTGAAGAAACTTTTTAGGGATGCACATGTGGATGCACTTCCAGTAGGAGACTGAGACTAAACTGGTTTCCCGCCTCACCTCTTTGTCACTTTACAGCAACTGCGCCCTTCCTCTCATTCTATAAGGCGGAAGTATCCCCTAATCCTCACCACCGCCCCTTCCCAGCAGGGATCACACTCATTTCATGGCCTAAGCAGTCAGTTATCTTCCGAAATCTGCTGGCTCCCTGGGTTCCAGGTTGGGAACTGCAGCCACCAGGTTCTGATTTTATGCCAGGATCCCCGACTTTCTCCGTGACTGTTACCAAATGGGCTACCGGTGCCCTCTGCGTTGAGAAGTCCTGGAGCCAGGGTTTGGGATCTATGAGGCTGTTTGAGAAGCTGCAGCTGTACTCACCTACACCCCGAGAAGCAACCGGCAAGTTTGCGTAGCATCCATATTTGAAACTGAAATCCTGAAGCTCGGGAATTTTAGCTGGAATTTGGTAATTCCTTCGGAATTCGGTGTCCGGAGGTCTGGGAAGGAAGTTTTTCCATTCCAGAGACAGGCAAGAACTTTTCTTAATCTTCTGAGCTGGGGTGGGGTGGAAATGGAAGGCAATACTTACTCCTTGTGAGCCATTTCTAAGTAGCTCCACATCCCACCTTGCCTCTGGCAGGAGCTTCCAATTTATCACACTAAAAACCCACTCTTGTTGTATTTAGAGGTCCGGTCAATGTGCTCTGTGAGAACACCTCAATGAAGAAATAATTTTATCAGTCACAGGAGGTATGTGCTCAAATGAATGAACACTTCGATGAAGAAATAATTTTCTTTATCAGTCACAGGAAGTATATGCTCAAATGATCAGAAGTAGTTTCTAGTGAATATATTTTTAAGTCACGAGTCTGCTCAGCGGGCACAGAAGACACTGATCACTCCACTAGGTCTGTCTAGTTCCTGGGGCAGAGGGGGGTATCAAAGAGATTTTGGATAGGGCCAGGGTTGCCATTTTATAAAACATGAGATGCCCAGTGAAATTTGAATTTCAGATAAATAATGATTTTTCAGTGTAAACACTTTCTGTCTACTGCATATTATTATTCAAATTTAACTGGGTGTCCCATAGTTTTATTTGCTTAATCTAGTAGCCCTACATGGCGTGGTGTATATCATCCCCATTACCTGGGAAAAAATAAAAAATACTTTAAAAACAACTGGAAACTTATCCCTTACTGATGGAGGGTTAGGTAACATTGCTGGCATTAGTGGATAGTTGCACTATTACTTCTTTGAAATATCTCTGCTAAAACATATTCATTAAATATCTATGAAGCACTGAAGCCAGTGTTACAAACATTATCAGATTTACAGAGGCAAGAGTCACAATCCATCTCACTTAGGCTGAGTTCGTTCCTGATTCTTGCTACAAAGCCTTAGTTCAGAGGCGTATCGTATAACACCATCTTTATTCAGAAGGACAAAGATGTCAAAAACATGGGTTTCATGAGCAATGTCCAAACAGTGCAAATTACAATCGACACTGAACTCAATTATCTTCCAGATTAGTTTTCCAATAGATATTTTCAAAATAAATCCTAATACACATTGTATATCAAACCATTTATAGTGGTACCTACTGGTATAGATTTTATATCAAAGGCTATATAATTGCATCTACTGGCATCTGAGAGCATTTTTATATCCATTTTTAAAAAATGATTTCTGTCTAGACCAGCAGACGAGGAGAAGGTTCTAGTACATGTTGCCTCTTACTTTAGAAAACTCAGGAAGAGAGCACATGGGTATTCAGTAGCTCTCGTAATGACCTCAGAAGACAGGTTATAGAGGGGAGGAGTTTGTGGGGCTCAAAATCAGGGCACCCCGTAAGATATTTTGGAAAACCATCTAGCACTGTTCCTGTAACTTCCATCTATAACTTGGTGCTATGATTCGAATGTGTCCCCGCAAAAGCAAACTTAATCCCTATTGCAACAATGTTGGGAGGTGGGTCCTACTGGGAGGTGTTTGGGTCATGGGCACTCTGCCCTTGTGAGTGGATTAATGTTGCTATTGTGGGAGTGGGCTAGTTATTTCAAGAGTGGGTTCCTGATAAAAGGGGGATTTTGGCTTCCTCTCTCTCTCTCACTTTCACGCTCTTGTCCTTCCATTTTCCACCATGGGATGACGCTGCAGAAGGCTCTTGCAAGGTGCCAGCACTATGCTCTCGGCTTCCCAGCCTCCAGAACCATGAATCAGATAAATGTATTTCATCACAGATGACCCAGTCTCACACATTTTGTCAAAGCTGCACAAAACAGACTGAGACGCTTGGCTTTTATTATTTACCAAGAGCTTTATAAACAAAAACAAATTTCCATTGAAATACTTGATACTTTTACCTATATCTCTTCCCTAGAGCTACCATTCAATAGAAAATGCTTTCAGTTCCTGTATCAGTTCTGTGCTATATGACAAGGTTTTACATAATTAAGTCATTGTTCTGTCTTAAGACAATTAGTGTGATTCTAAAGATTTCTACAGAACAAACAGGTAGGGAATGTGGTAAGTCTTGCAACCGTGACATTTGGAGCTGTGGATCTCACATGGAAATATGACATCAGAATCATCTGGGAAGCGTCTCTCAGAATACATCTGCTTACCATCACCCCAGACACTGAGAACCTCTAGAAGTGAGGTCCCAGGCCTCTATGCTGTGAAAACAAACCACCCATGTGCTTAAGAATTACTGACTCAAAGCTTTGAATAAGGTGCTACAGCAGCCCAGAGAGAGTATGAGGGGCTGTGATGGAGGAAGAGAAGGAAGACAAGGACTAAAAGGCAGTCAGAGTAAGGAGCTTTGACAACGGGTCAACAAGGAAACAAAAAGTGTGTAGTGTGTTTGTGAAACATGGCCTGACTCACAGAAGGCTGGGGCATGCAGGGCAAGGGGGATGAGCTGAGGGTGCAACAGGAGAGGCAAGCTGGAGTCAAGTTGTGAAGGGTCCGGGACATCCGTTCCACATGAACGACGATGGACCAGCAATCACTGGAGATGAAGACCCAGAAAAGGCAAAAACAAGGACCTAGACTTAGATATCTACAGGACGAACAGGGAATACGGTGAGCCCTGCAGCCATATCACTTGGAACAGTAGATCTCACATGGAGATAAGCCATCAGGATCACCTGGGAAGAGGTACTCAGAATACAAAGATTCTCACTCGTCATTGACTCAGCACTTTTCACAGTACTAGAACTCACTAAATATTTACTAAATTAATGAGTGAACACACACACCAAAAACCTGGAAGCATAATTGCTATGGATTAGCAATTAATACCTGCACTACACTCTAGTGACTGCCTGTGTGATCAATCCGTGCTTAAGGTAACTCCTAGTAAATTATATATTGTTCATTCCGTAGCATGGGCTTAGTTCTTTGAAACTGACGCTTTTGTTGTCTTTATGAAATGTGTTAATGAGCTTCAGGCATTATTTGGAAGAGAGGTACCTGATAAAAAGGGATCTAAGCAACACCTAAAACCCCCATGGTTGTGCTGAAGTATGGAGAGAAATGATAACCATGACTTAGAACTGACCTCACCCAGTGACGCCTCTCCAGCGGTCCTATTTCCCAGGAGCTCAGCTCCCCGGTTTCTTTTCCACTGGAGTGAAACTGGAGTGGTTTAGCCCAAAGAGAAAAACTGGCCCATTTACAGGACCTGCAGAAAGGCCCAAAACAAAAGTAAATCTACAGCAAGGACCATTCAAAACCATGAGGGCCATTGGCACATGACCTGTAGCCAAGTGGGAACTAGTGCTGCTGTCTTTTTCAGCTGTTCTGATGCATCGGAGCCACGTTCTCTAAGCCTGAATGTGAAAAGAAGCACCTTTCAGTGCTTCTTAGTTGTTTACCTTAATTCCATAATGAGGATTAAAAAGCTAAGGCACAGCCCTTGTGCTTCAGAAGCTTAGATTATTATAATATCATTAGTCTTACAAAAGAAGTAAGAACCAGGGCTGTTAAAACACATGGGAAGGCCAGCAACCCAAAGGTGGGGGATCAGAGAAGCCTTCCAGGAGAGAGGTGAGGCCTACAACTGGACTTAAATTCTGCATAGACACAGGCAAGAGAAGGAAGGGAGACGTGCTCCACAGGGAGGAAGCGATGCGTGCAGCCAGCACGAGGCCATGAGGGGCGGAGGTGTGTGGAGGGTGGGAGTCGGGATGGCTGGAAAGGCCATGAGTGGGGGCGCTGACAAGGGAGGCGGCAGCGTGGCAGCCAGGACCAGATTGTACAAGACTTGTGTAAGGCATTTAGCTCTTATCCTGAGGACAACAAAAATCCACGAAAGGGGTTTAAGCCTAAAGTGACATCAGTTTGCACATCTGGAGACTCAGTATGGCTGTCTCATGGACCGTGGGTTAGAGGGAACAAAACTGGAAAAGCTCACTGCGAAAGCTCCTCTAGCTGCCAGGTGGCGACAGAATTGGAGGGAACCTGTGGATTATGCAGGAAGATCGGCTGCGGGGGAAGGAGATGAGTTGGAATGCTCACGAGGCTTTTACTCAGCACCCACTAGAGGAAACTGAGGATCTCAAGAGAGGTTTGAGGAGAGATACAAATGTGGAGGTCCTCAGGATAGTTGTTCTACAGATGAATCAGAAACGCTAATAGTTAGAGCCAAACAGAAAAATGACCAAAGAGAAGGATCAAAGAAATAGGGGGAAAACGGGAGCATAAGACAACGCAGAAGTGCAAAGAGAACAGGGGTTTGAGAGAGCAAAAACCACAGTTAAGATGCTCAGAGCCGGGTAAGACACAAATGGAAAAGTCTCCATTGAAGGTCATTGCAGTTCAGCAAATGGTGGGGGCAGACACAAGGTTGGAAGGGGTTGAAAAGTCAGAGGATTAGCAATGCTTCCCATTAAACTCAGTGGATTGTATCCACGCATTTAAGATCCTCTGTCCCCAAACTCCATCAGAATGATCACAGATTTGAAATGTTAACACATTAGAAAATGGGACGCAAATGTAGATGTGTCAACTGAATGAGCAAAGTAGAGGCAGCTGACGCCTAGATGATGTGAGAGGGGAACAGCAAAGAAGGGAGCTACGTAACCCGCGGTACAGAGCAGCTGCAGGCTCAAGCGTAACAGGTACAGTGGAAGCCAGGGAGACAGGCTCAGGGCTGAACACAGACGCTTGGCTGAAAACTTGCATACCAAGTGGCTCCCCAGATCACCTTCATAAGCCCGTGTAGTCATATAACTATTTCTTCCTAACCAGAAGAAATTCTCTGCAAAACTGAACCAAGGAAGCGCTGGACTGAGGGACACCAGGCACAGTAAAAGGTGAGTGGAGTGAGACGCTTGACTGAAAAAGGAGGGGTCAGTGAAAATCTGCACATCAGCCAGGAAGATCCCAACCCTTGCTTCCCCAGTCCTCCTTTCAGAATGCCAACAGTCAGTCAGAACTGCCTCTCTGGAGAGACGGACCCAGAAATAATGGCACTTAGGGATATCCCCCGAAAAAGATAGCTCACCCTCTAATCACCTACGTCAAATACCAGCTATCAAGCCACATCTCTGCACATAGTTTTTAATTATGTTTGAGGACCTCCTTTGTAGGTTTTGTGAGCCCTGGAGTTTAATATTTTGTGTGTACCCACTTTAAGAAAGAGAAGAGTCTGCAAAAGTGAAACTTGAGTGTTATTAGCTTTATAATAAATCTGCCTCTGCTGCCTTGCAAATATGGACAATCCAAGTTTCATTAGACCATTCAGACACTCAGAGAAAAATAAAAACAATGCAAGGAACAGATGAAAATGTGGGAAGTTAAGTATATCATAAATATCTTAAAATTCATGAGAATTACTGCATCTATAAAATAAGAACAGAATGCTGTTTTAAAAGAATAATTGGAGAGAGGAAGAAAGAGAGCTAAGAAATTAAAAAATTTGAGACCTGTAATAAAATTTAATAGAAGAGCTAGATTAAAAATGAAGAAGTTTTCACCTGGGTGCGGTGGCTCATGTCTGTAATCCCAGCACTTTGGGAGGCCTAGGCGAGTGGATTGCCTGAGCTCAGGAGTTCAAGACCAGCCTGGACAACATGGTGAAACCATGACTCTACTAAAAATACAAAAAAATTAGCCGGGCCTGGTGGTACGTGCCTGTAGTCCCAGCTACTGGGGAAGCAAAGCCATGAGAATTGCTTGAATCTGGGAGGCAGAGGCTGCAGTGAGCCAAGATCACATGACTGCACTCCAGCCTGTTGGAGACTCTGTCTCCATGAAAAACAAACAAACAAACAAACAAACAAAAGAAGTTTTCAAATAAACAGAACAAAAATGCATAGAGAAAGAAGCTAGGAGAGAAAAGGTAAGATAACTCAAGTCTCAATCCAACTATCCAGTAGCTTCCTAAGAAAGGGTATTTTGGAGGGACTTTTAAAAGTATATTCTTGTCAATCTGGAAATGTCTTTTTTTCTTAACTATGTTTGCTTGATAGTTTGACTGGATATAGAATTTTAGGTGGAAATCACTTCCCTTCAATGCATTTTTCCAAATGTCTTCTAGCAGCCAGGATTTCTATATAGAAGACAGATGCCATTTTAATTTCTCATCCTTTTTTATGTTATCCCCCTGGAAACTCTTAAGATCTCTTCATTCCTGACATGCTGAAATTCCACACTTACATGCATTAGTGATAGTCTTTTGCCTTTCATTGTGCTAGGTATTCAGGGGCCCTTTCAATCCAGAAACTCTGAGAATTTTTTCCTGCATTAGTCCTTTAATATTTTTCTCTCCTCTCTTTCCTCTGTTCTATTCTGTCATTGTGTTTGGAAAAAATTTTGGTTAGTGTACAACAAAGTATGGAAAAAATAGTTTCAGACATATAGAAAACTGAGCACATGGAGAAAAACAATGATTGATTCTGGTAAAAATAAGAGAAAGCAACAAGCAAAGGAAATAATCATGAAATACAACTTGGCTCAGTGGCAAACATTTACATACTCATGTTATCACAGTATGTCACATCATAATACATACACCAGCAATTGAATTTCACAAGAGATCTGTAATATAATGATATTGACATGATGGATGGAGGACCAGTGAGACAGAGTTATAGGACAGCCAAATCCTCAAATACCAAAACGGAAGTCAATAATGTCTAAAATTCATGAGTGAAGGAATAGCAATAGGAGCATATTTTTAAAAAAATCACATAAGAAGACATAGTTAACTGGATTGAAACTGATTGCCAATGAGGAATATGAGTAGGGGTGGAGTGGGGTAGGTCAAAGAACTGCTGTTATTTCTTTATAAGCCTCTGAGTAATCATTTAAGTATATGCATACATTAGTTTAATAGAAGTACACTTTAATTTTTAAAAACTGTAAATAAGAAGTTAGGAATTCAGAACAGCAATGTATAAACTGACTCTTAAAGCAATGTTAGCTGGGAAGAAGCTGGTTCTAACAAGAGAAGCCAGACCGCCTGGGTCCAAATCCTAGACCCTACCAGTCCCAAGCTGGGCAACCTGGCATGGTACTCAACCACACCGAGTTTTAGATCCTCCTCTTTGATTGGAGGTGATAACTTCAAAGTTTGTGAAGATTAAATGTGTTCATTTATGAAAAGCCAGGGACTTAGCAAATGTTGGCTGTTTGTAAAGGGAAGCGGAGAAATAAACAGGAGCTAAAAGAAGAGATGGGGTTGAGGGGAAGCTCTGTTTCTGTTTTCATTTGGAACATGCTGGATGGGATATACTAGAGTCAAGGTGCATGCCAGTGGGATGGGATCAATGCTTTAGACATGGAGGAATGATGCTGGAGAACAGCCAGAGAACTGGAAAGGTAAAGTTCTCGTTCAGGGGGTGGGGAGACAGATGCACAGCTCACAGGGATTGATAGTTCTGTTGGGGCAGGAAGAGGGATGTAGAATGAAGGTGGAGATACACAGGCCTTGAGAGATGCGTCATTCTCCTTTTGGGTGAACAGGGGCCCTCTGCACTCCCTGGCTTGTGTTCAGAGCCTACAGGGCAGCCAGCCTTCCTCAACTGTGGTTGGGTGTCATTATTTTTCCACCAAAAGGTAGGAGAAGACCAATACTCCAACTGCCATTTTGTCACAGGGCTTGGAGTTGTGCACCGGAGTGTGTCATTTTCCCAGTGACTTAAAGAGAGGTTTCCTTCTTTGAGTTTAAGAATATAATCAATTTTCATGAATTCTCAATAAAGTAAATTTCCTGGTGATAAGAAAGAACAAAATGGCATCCAATCACCAAGTATGTCATTTCTGGAAAATGTGTCGGTATAGATGGAATTCATTTTTGATGCCCTGAGACATGTGAGCTATGATGTCATCTCTACCTACCCTACAGAAGACCAGTCAAAGGTATTCTCAGCCACAGAGCCCTAAGGGCAGAGCCAGGTGAAGAAGAGAGAATCTAGATTCTCACAGGGGAATCTGCACAGCAGAGTTCCCATCCCAGGACACATGTGCTCTTCCAGGAAGCAGGATGAACAGCATGCTGGACTTCTCACCTCTAACAAGTGAGAGAATAAAATGGCTCTCACTTCACCCTCTCGTGGTTTTTTACTTACCATCTACAGAGGACAACAGCATCCCATCCGCACGGAACTCCAAGGCAGACTCTTGTTACTCCCTTCTCCCTGACATCTGTCAGTCACTCATCCCTATCATTCATTCTTTTGTTCAACCAATTTTTATTTTCACCGCCTGTGATAAAGCAGGCACTGGGATGGGTGCTGGTGGCACAATGTGAGCCAAAGAGCCACAGCCCCTGCCCTGGAAGTGGCTCATTTGCTGACTGAAGTGCCCATGCCGCCACCTTGCAGATCCTGCCTCTGCCTGCACTGCCCCAGCGCTGTGTCCAGCCACCTCACTCCTCCCTGCGCTGCTCTGACAGCCTCCTCCTCCCCAATTCCTCCTCAAGGGCCACCTCCGTTCTTCACTCCGCAGCCAGTGTGAGGCTTCTAAAAGCCAACATTGGAATTGTGTCACTACCTTCATAAAACCTCTTAATTGCTTCTGGAATAAACTTCAAACTCTTTAGTATGCCCTGCAGGGCCCTTCCAGACTGGGTGCTCTCTGGCCATGCTGGTCTCCTCCCTTAACTCTCCCTTTGCCCTTTACTGCTTTACTCTTGGTGAAGCTCTTCTAGTTCCTAAAATGTTCCTCCAGGCCTTCAATCCTGCAGCAGCACTCTCTACTACCTCTCCGCCTGCCTGATTCCTCTTCATCCTTTGGGCCAGGCAGATCCTTGCAGATCCTGCCTCTGCCTGCACTGCCCCAGCCCTGTGTCCAGCCACCTCAGTCCTCTCTGCACGTCCCCCCAGGCAGGGAAGGCTTTCCTAATCGCCACCCCACACTAGGCTGGATGTCCTCCCGTATGCCTGCAGCTACCTGCATTTTCCACAAGGTGCACCTTTTTATACTTGATGGGTTTTTTTTGTTTTTTTTTTTTTGTTTTTTTTTTTTTTTTTTTGCCAATCAATGAGAGCTTGTAAGGTTGCTGAGGTTGGTTGGCCTTGAACTCTTGGCCTCGCCTTCGCAAGCGCCACGACATCCGGCCGGAGCCACTTTGGGCCCACTTGATGGTTTTTATTGGCAAAGTTGCCTAGACTTTGAGTTCCTTGAGGGAGAAGAACAGACCCATGCTGCTGACCACTGCAGCTCCAGTGCCTACCACATGACCCCGGGGAAAAACACAAACAAAAACCCCACAAAAAACCACGTTTACCTTTCTCTCTGTCCACAAAGTCTCTCTTAGTAAGGGAAAGAAACTGATTTGATAGTGCCTGGTTAACTTCTTTCATTGAAGCAGGGATTTTCCAAGGGAGGCAGTTCCTTAGTGTCCTCTCTTGTTGACAGTGAGGTAGTGTCCACAGGAAAATGTCCTATCAATGCAAACACAATTTTCAAGAAAATCCATATGGGTTCACCTAAGAGGATCAATAATCTGAGTGACTGTGTGCACATATTCTTCAGAATCCTCTACACCCAGCTGCCACGCAGGTGCATGGATGCAGAGAGCTAGTCAACAGGAGCCATTCGCTGACCTGGCGGAAACAGAGCTTCCATGCATTGCTTTGACTTTTCACACTGAAAATGAGAGAATGAGAATGAAAACTTCCACAAGTTGTGCTTCCAACCAGGAGTCTCCTACATATAAGACCAGGGGAAGAGAAATCCTATGTCAATTCTAGTTCTAGCCAGACATTCCCAAGGAGTGCAGGCAGTGGCTGCTTTCCCGTTGGGAGCCCCTGAGGAAAACCACCTCACCTGCAGAAGCCTCAGCAACTCCCTGAAGGACAGCAAAGGGCAAGCCCTCTCTTCTCATCTCCAGAGAGATTTTAGGATGATAAAACTTGAAACCTCCACCTTCTCTTGCCAACGTCCCTCTTTCCCATGATCTTGCTTCCCATTTCCCTGAGAAAACTGAAGCCACCAGAAAAGAACCTCCACAGCCACCACACCTGCACTGGCACCTGCTGTGATGGAGGGGAGCCGGCAGGTGCTCCTGGCAAGGCCCAGCCCCACCTGCAGCGCTAGATCCCTCTCTACTGAGTCCACTCTAGCAAATCGTCCAACAATCCTCGCTTCACTCTTGCAACCTGAATCTCTCCGTCTCTGCTGGGTCGTTGCTATCAATGTCCAAGTATGCATTTATTTCTCCTGTCTTAAAAAGAAAACGCTCTCTTCACTCCACTTTCCCTTCTAGTTACTAAGCTATTCCTCCATTCCCCTTTGCACCAAAATTCTTCAAAATAGGTATACTCACTGTCCCAAATGTGTCTTTTAAATCTCTTTTAGTTTTCAAGTTCCCTCTTGATTCCCTTCTTTCCCTCAGAATTTATCAACTGGAAAAACCAACAGATAAAAGTATAATTTATCTATTGAAGAAGCCATTTGATGTGCGGCGGTGAGGTCCCCACGGTCTGGATTTTGTTGATCGCGTACTCATTTACTGTTTAACAAGTTCCTCTGTCCCCTGTATTTCCTGCAAATTGGCGGGTGGATCCAGAAACTCAAACTCACTAGACTAGAAATCAGGCTTGTCCAACCCAAGGCCCCAGCCAGGATGGCTTTGAATGTGGCCCAACACAAATTCATAAACTTTCTTAAAACATTATCAGATTTTTTTTGGCAAATTTCTTTTTTTTAAAGCTCATCAGCTATCATTAGTGTTAGTGTATTTTATGTGTGGCCCAAACCAATTATTATTCTTCCATTTAGCCCAGAGAAGCCAAAAGAGTAGACACCCCTGAATAAATGATGTTTCTGTAGAAAGCAGATAATATATGGTTGTTTTTCTTGTGTAATGTTAGCAGCTGCTGATATTCAATGCCTGGATTAATTGAGGCTGCCGTCTGGTATGTGAACACTCATTGGCTGAGAACACACAGGACAGTCTGCCACACTATCTGTCATTGGCTGAGAACAAGACAGTTAGCCACACTAGCTCTCATTGGTTGAGAGCCTTCACAAGCACTTAGAGGAAGGGAAGATTATATGGTCATGTGTTTGTGGATGTACACATACAGTATAATATTGTATACATACAATATAATATCATATTCAACTCTTTCACATCAATTTTAAAATATTAAGGATGACCAAGCACAGTGTCTCGTGGCTGTAATCCCAGAGCCTTGGAAGGCCAAGGTGGGAAGACTGCTTGAACCCAGGAGTTTGAGACCAGCCTGGGAAACAGACTGAGGCCCCACCTCTACAAAAAATAAAAAATTAGCTGGGTGTGGGAGCACGCACATGTACTTCCAGCTACCCTGGAGGCTAAGGTGGGAGGATCACTTGAGTTCAAGAGTTCAAGGCTGTGGTGAACTCTGATTGTGCCACTGCACTTCACCCTGTGCAACAAAGCAAGATCTTGTCTCTAATATATATAATTATATCTAATAATACATGTTAGAGACATATTTATATATTATATATAAATGATTTATTAAATATATCATTTAGATATATATATTTTTTAGAGACAGGAGTTTTATGTGTATATCTCCAGGGGTCATATACATATGTATGTGTGTGTGTGTGTGTGTGTGTGTGTGTGTGTGTATAAATCTATCTATCTATCTATCTATCTATCTATCTATCTATCTATCTATCTATCTATCTATCTATTTCAGGGTTGAATAGTTTATAATGAATGAGTGTCACAAGAAACCAAATGGAATTTGCTACATGTGTACATTCTAATGACTCCCAAGTCCATATGTCCAGCTCATCTTTCCCCCATGAGCTCTAGACCTGTCTGTTCAACTGCCTGTTGGACACCAACCAACAGGTCTTCAACTAAAACTACATTGTTCCCCCAATACCCTTCTCCACTAAACCTAGTCCTCCCATGTTTCAGCCCAGTAAACAACATCTGCATACACCCACTGTCCAAGTCAGAAGTTTAACATTCTACTTTCCTCTTCCTTATCCTTCACATCCTTTTAGTCATCAAAAACCTGTCAATTCTACCACCTTATCATCTATTGAATGCATCAAGGTGGCTCCATCCCAAGTGATCCCATCCCAGGTGGCAGTCAAGTAAATGAAACCCTTCACTACAACCGAACACTGCCTTTTGTGATGGGAGAAGGGCATAGAAAGCCAAGAAAACACGTAGGGAGAATCAGTTATTTCCATCTAGGGGAGAAGGGACTTAGAGGTAGCTTTCTTTAATCTGAACCTTGAAGAAATACAGGGGTTCCCTTAGTGCACAGGATAGGGGCATTCCAGGTAGAGGCAACAGAACGATTTACAAAATGGAGGTTTCAGAGTGCACAGAACACAAAACTAAGCACAAGTACTTGTACATAGCTGTTCATAGCAGCACAATTCACAATAGTCAAAAGGTGGAAACAACCCAAAGATGCACTGATGGATGCACGGACATATCCATGGGAAAGAACACTAGTCAACTGTGACAAAGAATTGCCGGTACTGGGATTTGCTACATGGATGCTACATGGATAGTCTTCATAATAGTGCTTTTCCTGTCACCTTTCTAGTCAGATAATTTCTTAGACGATGAACCTTGAAAACATTATGCTAAGTGAAAAGAAGCCAGACACCAAAGGTCACCTGTTGTTTGGTTCCGCATATAAAATATCCACAGCAGGTAATCCACAGAGGTAGAAAGCAGACGGTGGGGTGTAATTGCTAATGGGTATAAGGTTTCCTTCTGGGATGATGAAAATGTTTTGGAACAAAAATAGAGGTGATGGCTGCACAACAACATATATGTACTAAATGCCACTGAATTGTTCACTTTAAAAGGTTAATTTTATATTATGTAAATTTCACTTTTTTTTTTTTTTTTTTTTTTTTTGAGACAGAGTCTTGCTCTGTGGCCCAGGCTGGAGTGCAGAGGCATGATCTCAGCTCACTGCAACCTCCACCTCCCGGGTTCAAGCAATTCTCCTGCCTCAGCTTCCTGAGTAGCTGGGATTATACGTGTGTAATCCTGTGTGTGTAGCTACCACACCCGGCTAATTTTTACATGTTTAGTAGAGATGGGGTTTCACCATGTTGTCCAGGCTGGTCACTAACTCCCCACCTCAGATGATCCGCCCACCTCTGCCTCCCAAAGTGCTGAGATTATAGGGATGAGCCACTGCACCCGGCCTCATTTCAATTTTTTACAAGTCTTTTAAAAAAAAACTCTAGGGGATAGAACATAAGTGATTAGAAATAAATGTGAGAAGATAGATAGGAAATAGTCTAAAAAGGACCACATATCCTGTGACTGTAGAAGCTGAAAGATCTTTGTGACATAAACTCTCGTGGGTTGTTGATACAGCATTAAATTCAACACATATGTAGATATTATCTTACTTCATTGAGATGAGTTTTTTGGCTCTTGGTTCCTCTTGAAGACTCAGTTTTGATCAAATCTTCTTTAGAGTATGATTTCCAAGTGTACTCATCATTATATTGTGTCTGATTGAGAATAGGATCGCTAAGTGAATATGTATATCCTAATCTTCTGATACCGTTTTGGCTACAAAACAAACCCAGCAGAAAGAGTTGGAGGTTAAATGCCAAATCTCACGAACATACGCATGTCAAATCATTTTCTTTTTACGTTTTTAAAAAGATTGATTGGCAGAAGAGTTGATGCCAGAAATAATTTAATTTCAGGTTTTCCTTGAAGGAAAACAATCTTGTATATTAGGATGGCTTTTAACAAAAGTACAGAGGCCTAAAATAAAATGTAAAATCATAACACTCTGAAATATATTAATTTTTTTAAAGAGCTGAGCACTCTCCAGTACAAATGGCACTTCAGTATAACCAAGTAGCTGGGGAAGAAAAGCTTCTCTCTTATAGAAATCTTCCATTCGATTTCCCTTAGTCACAAGGGAAGAAACATAAGAATTAAAATATCACTAGTTTCAAACCCCTAATGAAATTACAAATCTGGGCAATGACCAGAGGTGTCCACTCACAGCCCCAAAAGAGGACCAGATACTAGGAGCTTCTGAATGAATTCCTGCATCGACACTTACTAAATATCTTTGCCAAAATGCAAAACTTGAATCAGATGAAGTCTTTAGACTGTTGGATTATAGGAAATACATGAAAAGATAAATTATTTAAATGGCCATATGAATATTAAAAAAAAAAAAAAATCCCAGAACAATGATTCTGTTTTTTTCAACAAAGAATTTGTTAGGGGAAAAAAAAAGAAGAAAATTCTCTCTTTCTCTTTTTTAAGATTAAATGAGGTAACAGATAAATAACCAAATGAAATGTGTGAACCTTTTTTGGATTCAATTTCAAACCACTGCTTTTTTTAAAAAAAATTATGAGACAATTGAAGAGACTTGATTGCTGATTGGCTATTTGATATTAAGGAATTGGTTTTCTTAAAGGTGAGATGATAGTATTATTTTTAAAACATCCTTATCTTTTAGAGATACATACAAAATCTTTAGGACTGAAATGATACAATGCCTGTGATTTGCTTCGGTGGGAAGGATAGTGGAGAATACAGATAACAGTATCTAACCAGTGATGATCGCTGTTGCTGGGTCATAGTGGGGGATTTGTTGTATGTTCCTTTGTGTATGTTTAAAATATTTAATTTTTACTCTTTAAAAAAAGAAGGATGGGTATATTCAGATTATCTGTGTAAGAAACAAATATCTGGGAAGTTGGAAACAAACTTCTAGATGATCATTCTATTGTCATTCATATATAAACTGGAGATTTTCCAAAGGGAGGGGACACCGCACAGATACCTTTTTTTTTTCTTTTTGAGACAGAGTCTTGCTCTGTTGCCTCTGTTGCCTAGGCTGGAGTGCAATGGTACCATCATAGCTCACTGCAGCTTCAAACTGCTGGACTCAATCTATCCTCCCACCTCAGCCTCCCGAGTAGCTAGGACTTGCAGGCATGTACCACCACGTCCAGCTGACTTATTCTTTATTATTATTTTTTGAGATGGGGTCTCACTGTGTTGCCCAGGCTAGTCTTGAACTTCCAGTCTCAAGCATTCCTCCTACCTCAACCTCCCAAATAGCTGTGACTACAGGCACATGCTACAGACTAGGATTACAGCTGTGGGTCAGCACACTTAGCCACAAAAACTGTAAAAGAATCAATTTTCAGGCCGGGCGCGGTGGCTCAAGCCTGTAATCCCAGCACTTTGGGAGGCCGAGGCGGGTGGATCACCAGGTCAAGAGATTGAGACCATCCTGGTCAACTTGGTGAAACCCCGTCTCTACTAAACATACAAAAAAAAAAAAAAAATTAGCTGGGCATGGTGGCGCGTGCCTGTAATCCCAGCTACTCAGGAGGCTGAGGCAGGAGAATTGCCTGAACCCAGGAGGCGGAGGTTGCAGTGAGCCAAGATCACGCCATTGCACTCCAGCCTGGGTAACAAGAGTGAAACTCCGTCTCAAAAAAAATAAAATAAAATAAAATAAAAAATCAATTTTCAGATCTCAATTTCTAATATGCTCTTTCCTAGAACATATCCGCCTGAGAACAAACCTGCATAAGTATGTGGGTTTTTTCTTCCTATACTGCTTGCCTGATTCTGCTTTCCCCATTTCACCACAGGCTTTTTCTATGGTGCATTGCTTTGGGGGATAAGCCTCCAGCCACAACAGGGGCCCCGAGTGAAGGGAAACATGGTCAGAGTGATTTCAGGGATACCTCCTTGTAATCCAAGTTTCACTGGGAACCACTTGCCTGGGGGTGTGATTCTCATTGCCATGTGTATTTCTATACAGTGAAGGATTGTGCTATGCCCCGGGTACTAGGTCTGTGTGGGGAGGGTCTGAATTTAGGTATGTCATAGAGCGTGGCTGAGTGTAACATATGGTTTTCTATCTCCTAACAATGACAAAACGTTCATCTCTTTTTAGGGAGAGGCCTCTGAGAAAAGAGCAGAGAATGTAGAATGCTTAAAGTTACTCCTTTCCTCCCACATTTAAAGACAGGCATTTATCTATCAGCTTATCTCTAGGACATGTCATTAGCTGAAAAGAAAAGCAACTCTGAGGTGGTGAAGCAGCAGGGGTTGGTCATGCTGATTACTTATAACCAGAATCTTTCCATCTTTCCTTTTTTTTTTTTTTTTTTTTTTTTTTTTTGTGAGACAGAGTCTCCCTCTGTCACCCATTCCCGGTTCAAGCGATTCTCCTGTCTGAGCCTCTCGAGTAGCTGGGACAAGGGGCACATGCCACCACACCAGGCTAATTTTTGTATTTCTGATAGAGATGAGGTTTTGCCATATTGGGGTCAGGCTGGTCTTGAACTCCTGACTTTAGGTGATCAACCCGCTGCAGCCTCCCAAAGTGCTGGGATTACAGGCATGGGCCACCACGCGCAGCCCAGAATTTTTTCTGAGACACTAAAATTTTAAAGATTCACTGGATAAAACTAATGAATAGGAATCTTGTACTTTTTTTTCAGATTTTGTATTAATCATTCAATAAAGTATTTAAACTTTATTCTGAACCCAATCATGTTACAAAATATGTATTCGAATACAGCCAATTTTCATTTTGTATTATGTTGTAAAATATTTAACAATAGATGAAAGTATAAGCTAACCTGCCAGACCAATTTTAATTTTCACTATATGTAACTTTCTCTCATTGAATAGTAGTGAATATTTGATTTGATGTCTGATGAAATTGTTTCTGTTTTTATACATGATTATTATTTAATTATTCCCAAAGGAAAGCAGCAGAATTCTATATAAATGAGCATATATTTAAGAAACATCATGCTTTTATTATACTCTTCACAAACAACACATACATTTAGCTACACATTTTATTGTATTATTTTTGGATATAATACTATACTATACTAAACTCCTTTTTTTTGCATCAACTAATGTGTATATATATATATATATATATATGAACAAGGTTTCTTAACATTAGAATCTATAAATTGAAAAAAGAGAGAAGCAGAAAAAAAATGATGCTGAGTACAGTTTCAGTCTAAAAATAACAACACTCAAAACTAGATATATGAACTAATTGAAAACAAAACAGCCACATTTATCTCATTAAGATGCAGTTGCAAAAAATTTCCTTTTTGTATTTCATAATTATGAATATTTATAATGTATTTATTGCTTTGAGCAATTGTATCCTAAAGTAATTGTGATAACTCAATACTTAGGGTCATATAACACATTTAAAAATTAATTTCAATTAATATACTAAAATAATTGCAAAGAAGTATAATAGAGTGATCAATAAATTGCTTTCAAACATAAAGTATATTAAAGCAGGGAAAAATTCTATGGAGGAAGTGGAGTGGGAATGAGAGTTCAAGAAGAAAAAGAAATGAAATAAATTATCAAAGAAGAGCTTATTTGAGTATTTATTTAAAGATCATGGCAGGCATTAATTTGCTAAAGCATTCCCAGTATTCACTGGTTTTATTGAAAAGTTTTATTTTAAAACGTCAATATGTAGGATGGGGAGGAACTTTCATCTTTTGCAGCTATTTAAATTTATGTTGTCATTTGGCAAAGCCATCATACAAAGACTCTCTATAACCAAGGAACTTATACAGAGTCGTCACCCCTGAAGGCACCAAGAGCTACATTAGGCTATAAAAACTGTAAACATTGAAGTCACATCCTTAAGGGAGAAAAAAGAAATTTAAAAAAATCAAACCAAAAATAAATTCAAGAATAATTAGAATAAATAGTCCAACCAAATGAGAAGGAACCAGAAAAATAATACTGGCAATATGACACAACAAAGTTCTATAACATCCCCAAAAGATCACACCAGCTCTTCAGCAATGGATCTAAACTCAAATGAAATCTTTGAAGTAGCAGATAAAGAATTCGAAAATTTGATTATTAAGCTACTCAAGGAGATACCAGAGGAAAGGGAAAACCAACATAAAGAAATTTAAAAACTCAGGATATGAATAAAAAATTTTCTAAAGAAATATATTAAAAAAAATCAGAACTTCTGGAAATGAAAGTCACATTTAGGGAATGACAAAATGCAGTGGAAAGTTCTAACAGACTAGAACAAGTAGAAGAAAAAAATTTAGAGCTACAAGACAAGGCTTTTGAACTAATCTAGACAAAAAGAAAAAAAAAGAAAAAGAAATGAGCAAAACCTCCAAGAAACATGGAATTATGTAGAATGGCCAAATCTAAGAATAATTGGTGTTCTGAGGGAGAAGAGTAAGTGAAAAGTTTGGAAAAATCATTTGAGGGAATAATTGAGGAAAACTTCCCTGGGCTTGCTAGAGATTTAGATATCCAAACACAAGAAGCTCAAAGAACTCCTGGGAGAATCATCACAAAAAAGACTTCGCCAACACCTATAGTCATCAGGCTGTCTAAAGTCAATGTGGAGGAAATAATTCTGAGAGCACTGAGACAAAAATATCAGGTAAACTATTAAAAACCAACAACAATAACAACAAAAACCTATCAGACCAACAGCAGACTTTTCTGCAAGAGAGTTACTGTCAGTCAAGAATTTTTTTATCCAGAAAAACTGAGTTTTATAAATGAAGGAGAAATAAAGTCATTTTCAGGCAAACAAATGCTGAGGGTATTTGTCAGTACCAAGCCAGCCCTACGAGAAATGCTACAAGGAGTTTTAAATTCTGAAACTAAAGGTCAATATGCACCAGAATAGAACCTTTTGAAAGGGCCTATAAAACAATAGCACAGTGAAGAAAACAAATTATCTAGGTAAAAATTAACATGATGACTGGAACAGTACCTCACATCTCAATATGAACGTTGAACATAAATGGCCTAAATACTCCACTTAAAAGATAGATTGGCAGAATGGATTTTTAAAAAAAAAATCACAAACCACAAAATATCTGCTGTCTTCTAGAGACTTACCTAAAACATAAGGATTCATATAAAACCATGGAAAAGGGGTGGAAAGACATTCCATGCAAATGGAAACCAAAAGCAAGTAAGAGTAGCTATTCTTATATCAGATAAAACAGACTTTAAAGCAACAATAGTAAAAACAGGCAAAGAAGGTCATTTCATAATGTTGAAAGGATCAATCCAACAAGAAGATATTACAATACTATGATTGTATGCTTCTAACACTGGAGCTCCAAGATTCATAAAATGTTTACTACTAGATCCAAGAAATTAGATAGACAGTGACACAGCAATAGCGGGGGATTCCAACACTCCATTGACAGTGCTAGACAGATCATTGAGACAGAAAGTCAACAAAGAAACAATGGACTTAAACTACACTCTAGAACAAATGGCCCTAACAAATATTTACAAAAGATTCTACTTAAGAATTGCAGAATATATATTTTTCTCATCAGCACGTGGAACAGTCTCCAATATAGACCATACAAAAGGGCATAAAACAAGTCTCAATAAATTTTAAACAATCCAAGTCATGTCAAGTATCTTCTCAGATCACAGTGGAACAAAACTAAAAATCAACTCCACAAGGAACCCTCAAAACTATACAAATACATGGAAATTAAACAATCTGGTCCTGCACGATATTTGGGTTAACAACAAAATCAAGATGGAAATTTAAAAATTCTTTGAAATAAATGATAATAGTGACACAAGTTATCAAAACTTCTGGGACACAGTAAAAGCAGTGCTAAGAGGAAACTTTACAGCACTAAATGCCTACAGCAAAAAGTCTGAAAAATTACAAATTGACAACCTAATTTCATAATTCAAGGAACTATAGAAACAAACAAACAACAATAACAGCAACAAAAAATGAAACCCAAAGCTAGTACAAGAAAATAAATAAGATCAGAGCAGAACAAAATAAAATTGAAACAACAACAATAACCAAAAAATAAATAAAATATCAATGAAACAAAAAGCTGGTTGTTTGAAAAGGTAAAATTGATAGACCATAAGCTAGATTAACCAAGAAAAGCGGAGAGAATATTCAAATAAACTCAATTAGAAATGGAACTGGAGACATTTCAATTGACACCACAGAATTGTGAAAGATCATTCAAGACTACTATGAGCACCTCAGTGCACTCAAATTAGAAAATCCAGAGAAAATGAATAAATTCTTGAAAACATACAAGCCTCCTAGATTAAATCAGGAAGAAATAGAAACCTTGAACAGACCAATAACATGCAGTGAGATTGAATCAGTAAGAAAAAAATGGTTGACTTCAAAAAAAGCCCAGGGCCAGATGGATTCACAGCTGAATTCTACCAGACATTCAAAGAAAACTTGGTGCCAATCCTACTGAAACTATTCCAAAAGATTGAGAAAGAGGGAATCCTCTCCGACTCATTTTATGAAGCCAGTATCACTGTGATACCAAAATCAGAAATATTTGTCTGAACTATAGACCAATATCATGATGCAAAAATCCTCAACAAAATACTAACTAATGGAAGTCAATAGCAACATCAAAAATAATATGCAATGGGCCCAAAGTGGCTCCGGCCGGATGTCGTGGCGCTTGCGAAGATGAGGCCAAGAGTTCAAGGCCAACCAACCTCAGCAACATTACAAACTCTCAATGATTGGCAATAATAATAATAATAATAATAATATGAAATAATCAAGTTGGTTTCATCCCAGTGATGCAGGCATGCTTTAATATATGCAAGTCAATAAAGGTGATATATCATATAAACAGAATCAAAAACCAAAAATCCTATGATCATTTCAATAGATGTTAAAAAAAAAGCATTCAGTATAATCCAGCATCCTTTTATGATAAAAACCCTCAACAAACTAGGCATCAAAGTAGTATACCTCAAAATAGTAACAGCCATCTATGACAAAACCACAGCTTTGGTTTTACCAAATGTAGGAAGTTGAAAGCATTTCCTCTGAGGCCTGCAACAAGAAAAGGATGCCCACGTTCACCATTTCTATTCAACATAGTACTGAAAGTCCTAATCAGACCTATCAAGCAAGAGAAAGAAATAAAGCATATTCATGTTTAAAAAAGAGAAAGTCAAATTATTGCTGTCTGCTGATGATATGATCATAGAGTTTGGATAAATTAAATCAGTAAAGTCTCAAGTTACAAAATCAATGCACGTAAATCAGTAGCACTGCTGTATGTGACAATGACCAAGCTGAGAATCAAATCGATAACTCAATCCCTGTACAACAGCTGCAAAAAATAAAGCAAAATACCTAGGAATATGCCCAACCAAGGAGGTGAAAGATCTCTGCAAGGGAACTACAAAACACTACTGAAAGAAATCACAGGTGACACAAGCAAATGAAAACACATCCCACGAATGCATTTCATGGATTGCAAGAATCAATATCATGAAAATAACTATACTGCCGAAAGCAATCTACAGGGTCAATGCAATTCTTATCAAAATACCAACATCATTTTTCATAGAATTCGAAAAAACAATCCTAAAATCCATATGGAACCAAAAAAGAACCCAAATAGTCAAAGCAATCCTAAGTAAAAAGAATAAATCAGAAGGTATCACATTACTGAACTTCAAATTATTCTATAAGGCTGTAGTTACCAAAAGAGCATGGAACTGGTAAAAAACAAACAAACAAACAAACAAACAAAAAACCACATTGACCAACTGACCAATCGAACAGAATAGAGAACCCATAAATAAAGCTAAATACTTACAAACGAATAATCTTTGACAAAGCACACAAAAACATAAATTTGGGAAAGGACATCATATTTAATAAATGGTGCTGGGAAAATCGGCTAGCATCTCTCACAAAAATCAACTCAAGATGGATCCAACACTTAAAAGCCTGAAACCATGAAAATTCTAGAAGATAACCAAGGAAAAACTCTTCTGGACATTGGCTTGGGCAAATAATCCATGACTAAGACCCCAAAAGCAAATGAAACAAAATAAATAAATAAATGGGACCTAATTTAACTAAAATGCTTCTGTACAGCAAAAGGAATAATCAGAGTAAACAGACAACCCACAGAATGGGAGAAAAATATTTGCAAACTATGCATCTAACAAATGACTAACATCCAAAATCTACAGGGATCTCAAAGAAATCACCGAGAAAAAAAATCCCATCAAAATGTGGGGAAATTACACGAACAGACACCTCTCAAAAGAAGGTATACAAATGGCCAAGAAACATGAAAAAATGCTCAACATGGCTAATCATCCAGGAAATACAAATGAAAACTGCAATGAAATACCACTCTACCCCTGCAAAAAGAATTATTAAGCATAATTATTATTAAAAAGTCAAAACACAATAGATGCTGGCATTGATGTGGTGAAAAAGGGACACTTACACATTGATGGTGGGAACGTAAATTAGCACAAATTCTATGGAAAACAGTATGAAGGTTTCTTAAAGAACTAACGGTAGATCTACCATTTGATCCAGCAATCCCGCTACTGGGCATCTACCCAAAGGAAAATAAGTCATTTTATTAAAAAGACAACTGTACATGTATGCTTATCATAGCACAATTCACAATTTTAAAGATGTAGAACCAACCTAAGTGCCCATTGGTGAGTGGGTAGATTAAAAAATTGTGGCATGTATACACCATGGGATACTACACCTCCACAAAAAAGAATAAAATAATGTCTTCTGCAGGAATTTGGATGGAGCTGGAGGCCATTATTCTAAGTGAAGTAACTCAGGAATGGAAAACCAAATACTATATGTTCTCACGTATAAGTGGGATCTAAGCTATGGGTACTCAAAGGCATACACGGTGACATAATGGACTATGGAGACTGAGAAGTGGGGAGGGAGGTGGAAGGGGGTGAGGAATATAAAACTACATATGGAATACAATGTACACTACTTGGGTGATGGGTACCCTAAAATCTCAGACTTCACCATTATACAATTCATCCATGTCACCAAAAACCATGTGTTCCCCAAAAGCTATTGGAATAAAAAAGTTAAAATTTTTATACTGAAAACTTCTATGAGAACTTTATAAATATGTGAATCCAAACACCACTGACCTAGACTCCCTAAGTTACCTATTTGTTTTTGGCTTTCATCTCCAATGTTTCTCCTTCAGGCAACTGTTACAGTCATATACCTTGTACATTCATTAATCAGATGATAAAATCTCCCTGTTACCGGACTCTCTGGGATAGCTAGTGACTCAGAAATCTGGAATCTTGTAGCCTTATACTTTTTGGAAATCTGGAATCTTGTAGCCTTGTACTTTTTGGAAATCTATCATATACTATGGTGGAAAAAATAAATGAAAATGACTAATTTCTTTGTGTTAGTCACTGTCCTAGTGGTTTGTGTCCTCAGAACAGCCTCTTTAGGCAGGTATCATCATCCCCATTTCACCAATGACAAAACTGAGCCCCAGATGGCTTGTTACTTGCCTAAGGTAGCAGAGATAATACAGTAGGGGGCTGTGGCTAGAAGCCATTTCTTCTAACACCACAGCCATGGTCTTACTAATACTCCATTCCACTTCTCAATAACTTGAACTATTAAGGTGAAAAGGGTTTCATTCTGTCACCCAGGCTGGAGTGCAGTGGCGCGACCTTGGCTCACTGCAACCTCCACCTCCCAGGTTTAAGCAATTCTCCTGCCTCAGCCTCCTGAGTAGATGGGATTACAAGCGCCCACTGCCACTCCCGGCTAACTTTTGTATTGTAGGTAGAGACAGGGTTTCACCATGTTGGCCAGGCTTAAAGTAAAGGGATTCTTATTGGAAGCATTTCACAGAATGAACATGATAATTGAATGCTCTCTATACTGATTTCATACCTACTAGCGACACAGTGAAAGATGATGGGGGTCCCCTAACGCCACTCTCACTCACCAATTGATGAGTTTAGAAGCGTAGAAAGGCAGCTGATGTTTAGAAACTCCCAATACCCTCAGCTCAGGTTGAATTGAAGAAGCTGAAGCCAATATTGCAGTATCTGGAGGAGTGGAGGTAAGAATAGGCGGACAGTGGCCTTCTTCCAGCTTCCACGACTAGCCTTGGTGGTGCTGTGATAACAAGCATTTACTCATTCATTTACCTATTCACTCAATTGCCATTGCCTGCCTACTATACATTAGGGAAAGGATTCAAGTCACATGAATGTTTTCGTAGCACAATCTTTTTTTTTTTTTTTTTTAAATAGAGATGGGGTTTCACCATGTTGGTCAAGCTGGTCTTGAACTCCTGGCCTCTAGTAATCCACCCACCTCGGCCTCCCAAAGTGCTAGGATTACAGGCGTGAGCCACCGTGCCTGGCCTAGGTAGCACAATCTTATTAACCTGTATATTGGGGTCTGCTGTAAACCACGATACACGGTAACTTTATGAAAAATCAGTGGCCGTTTTCTTGGTTTTCCTATAGGAAGTTTGGACACTGTTTGAGGGTGAAGGTATCACTCATACTTGGAGGAGAGCCAAGTGCATTTTTACGAGGCTTCTCTACTCTCTATGTGTTTGGATTCTGAGTCACAAAAGACAAATCAACATATTAAAACACATATATCGATCCAACTCAAATAACGATCTACCGAATTAAAGCAGGCACCACTCCTGTTTTAGGTGTGAATGCAGTCCTCACAGTGGTAGCATAGGAATCCCAGTTGGGGTCACCTGCTAAAAGTAAAATAAAGCATTTTTAAATGTGACGAACCAGAATATTTTGACGAAACGTTGTTTTAACGATTAAGATAATTTTGCAAGAGAACAAAAACATTCTGGATAATAATTTACCTTTAGAGTCTAAGGAATAAACATCAACATACAGCCTCTAATAGGAATAAGCTCGACTTATGTGTGCTTCGCCGCAAAATAAAACATAGTTCTACTGTTCGTCCTGAGCATTCATGCCTGCTATTTTAAAGAATTAAAGACAGACATAAAAATATAAAAAGGAAAGTGGTTCATTTGAAATTCCATCATCTTAAGAGACTCACTATTATGTTTTAGTCACCAACTTTATATGCATCATATTAGATGTACCTATAGAAACATGGAATGATTTTTCATGCAGGAGATTACATCAGACACATCAGGTGTTATAATGGACACCTCCTTACTTTTTCCTTTCCCTACCATTGCCATGCTCCTTCCTGTCCCTTCTTCCAGGCAGCACATGTTAAAAATTGTGTCTGTTTCTTTGTACACATGTGGAGGTAATCACATGCAGATTTATACATAGACATATTGGGTTTCAGTTCTCAAATTTTGTTTCATAAAAGTGGGTGCATATGACACAAAGTGTCTTTGTCTTATATCTGTCACTAACAGTGTCTGATCTGATGGAAAACACCTCCAACTCATCTGGCGTAGTTTTAATTCATGTCTTGCAAAGGTTGTGCAAAATTCTGTGATGTAGATGCTATTTAAAGCTATGAGAGTAGGGAGATCAATGAGAAGGAGAGAGTAGACTTGGAGCAGAAGTTCCAAGGCTGAGACCTGGAACACTCCAGTCTGTACCTGTGTTTCTAATCCAGCTCTATAATAAATGATATCATTCTCCAATATTCCTGCTTTAGTGGGAATCACTTTAGGCTTGAAAGTACTATATCCCAATAGCAAAATTAAATGTTCTTTATTAAAAGAATTGCAAGTGCGGACAAGTAAAAGAGAAGAAACGGTGAGGCATGCCACTTGTAAAAGAAGCCTTCTCTAACCTGGTTCGAATTTCTGCACTGGACTTTTGGAAGGATCAGGAAGGCTATTCTGCACAAAACCACATATGACTTCTCCCTCTTTTTCTCTAAGGTAAACAACTCTAACAGTCCAGATCACATTTCTATTAGGCTCAGATATGCCTCAAAAAGCCTGGCAGAATGAACAGCACTCCAGGCAGCACCTCCCAATCAATCATGTGGGCAAGCATGACACGCCTCTCTGTGTTCCTGTCTAGGGTCCTATCCCTTCTGAAGATAGACTGGCAACCGGGGTCACCAACTGCTTGGTGCCAGTCTCAGGAGTCTGATGGACAAGAGCAGCACATCTCGCTGCTTCCAGGAACAAAGACCACGTGAGCCTCTCACTTCCTGTGTTACCTTTGTATAGATCAGCAACTCCCTCCACTCCCTAATCCTAACCTGCTTGGATACACACTTGATCTTCTTTTAATTTCATGTTAATGATTTCCCTTACTACGACCCTTTTAGCCAGGGCGGTATTTCCAAGCTTTTTACCTCCATTGACAAAGCTTCTGAAAATACAGTATGCTATTGGAATTAATCTTCATTAACACAAATGTTCATTGAGAAATCTGTAATCACAATATTCTGAAAATCTATTTCTAGTATATTCTATGCATGTCACTACTTTCTTCTTGGTGTCTCAGTGTCTGTTTCTGTAGCTCATATCCATCTTTCCTGTGATTCTGTCTTCCTGTTTCTTTCTTCTCTTATTTTCTGTTCCTCCTGCAAACCAATCCCCAAGCCGTCCCATGGACCGAGCCCTGTGCTGGCACTGGGACATAGAGTGTTGACCTGGCCTTGGAGAACTCACAGGCCAAGAGATGAAGTATGTATCATTCGAACACAACATTAATGTAGCGCTGATGTCCTATGTGTCACAGGGACCGTGAAGAAAGTGCAATTCTTTTTTGCTTGGATGAGAAGATGGGGAAGCAGGGGCAGGCCCAGGGGTCATCATAGCATAGGTGGCATCTGAGCTGGGATTTAATTTAGTAGATGTTTGAGGGGTAAACACGGGACATGAAGTAAAGCAATTTATAGAGGAAGTAGCAGGAGGTATGAGAGTCTGAGACGAGATACAACAAATGGCCCCAAGTGAATGAAGCAAAGGGAAAGATGGCTGATGACAGGTCGGCAAAGCATCCTAAAGCCTCATTCTGCTAACCTTGACAACCCACTGGATGAACATGTTTACCATTAGGAAAATATAAAGCTTTGAAAATATTGTAAAGTAGTAACTAACATGTATATTCAATTATCCTTTACAAAATGTTTTCATATATATTGTTTTATTCCCTCATTTTTGTTTTGAGGATTTGAGGTATTAATAAATATAAGTTGTAGTATGCTGCATGGCGGCCCTACACAAAGATAGGTCTGTGTCCTCATCCCCAAAACCTATGAATCTGACCTTATTGGGAAAAGGAGTCCTTGCTCATGCAATGAAAGATGTTGAGATCAGGAAATCATCCTGGATTATCCTCGTGGACCCTAAATGCAATGACAAGTGTCCTCAGAAGACAGAGGCAGAGACCTGGAGTAATGAGGCCAGAAGCTAGTGTTACAGGGTCTCTGGGGTATTGATTTTTCTGGCTGGAAACCTCTGTGGCTGCAATGCCTTTGCCAGAGTTCTTGTCCTGCGTTAAGGTACACAGACAAGTGAAGAGTGAAGAAGAGTGTTAGTGTTAGAATAGCTCAGAGGAGTGGGCAGCTCCTCTCTGTAGGCACATTGTCCGGTCGTCGAGTGCTCAGCTCTCAGCAGAGAGGAGGCCCTGGACAGGTTCGCTTCTCTCCATAGGCAAGTCATTCAGAGGTCTCTGCAGATCGCTGAAGCTCTCAGCAGAGAGGGTAACTCCTCTCCGTCAGTAGGTTGTCTCTGCAGCTCTCAGTGGAGAGGGTACTCCTTCCTCTCTGCAGCTAGTTACCCCATCATCTCCAGCTATCAGCAGAGAGCATACTCCTCTACAGCTGGTGTTTCTCTTGTCTCTCCCTGCCCTCTTCGTCCTCTGGTGGTCCTCTGTCCTGTTCTGGCTGAGCCCAGGGCTTTTATGGACTTCACAGGAAGGGATGTGAATGCTGATTGGTCCATGGGCAGGCCAGAGGAGGCATGATGAGTCCCTACTCTGGTTCCTGGTTCCCAACTGGCAGCCTGGTCCCCAGGCTTCAGGCCCTTCCTGGTCTGAGGGTGGGGCCTTACTGGGGACCCCACCCCCTTTTACCCAGGACTCTGTCTGCCTCCTGCTGCCATTCATAGCCATGGTGCTTGACTTCAACCTCGTTCTGAGATTGAAGCCAGTGGAGAGAGGCCAGGCAGTGCAGCAGACACCCCTAAGCCTGCAGGGATAGATGGGTGAGGGATGTCCTTCTTGGGGCATCCAAGGGTGCAGGCTGCAGAGATGCCCAGGTCCTGTGGCTGGGAGGGTAGCCACAGGGGCACCAGGGAGCTCCAGCCCTACCTACTTGGAAGAGGTAGGGCTCCTGCTTGTCCCCGGCTCCTGCCTGCTTCATGGAGTGGGAGGCCCAGGTCTGCAGCTGTGGGTTCCACAGGGAGGCTCAGAGTCACAGGGAGGCTCAGACCCACTGCCGCAGTTTGGATGGCTGTAGTCTCTTCCAAGAGGGGCAGGGCTCTGGCCTGCTCAATAGAGCAGGAGGCCTGGGTCTGCAGCTGCGGTTTGGGCAGCTGTAGTGGCACAGGGAGCTCCCACCCCAACTCGGAAAGGGCAGGGCTCCCACTGACTCCATGGAGCGTGCAGCCCCAGCTGTGCTTCCCGGCTGCAGCTGGCATGATGGCAGCCACCCGTCACTAGCAGCTGCAATGGCCACCTAAAGCTGGAAGAGGCAAGAATTGCTTCTCCTGTAGGGCCTGTAGAGGGAGTGCAGGCTTGTCCAGACATTGATTTCAGACTCTTGACCTTCAGAACTGTGAGCAAATACATTTTTGTTGTTTGAATCCACCAGTCTGTGGGAACATACGGCAGCCACAGGAAACTAACCCAGCACCTGGGAGCGCTGTGTATAGTAATTATTCAGTAGCAGTTAGTCACCACAGTCACCATCAACCTCATCCTATTTTGGACCAAAGCTGGGCAGTGGTGATGCATGAAGCCCACCTTTTGGAGGGTGGCTCTCCCAGCAGTGGGAGAGGAGGTGGCACAGAGTGGCCATTAGAGGCCCAAGACTGGAGGTAAAGGGGGCAAAAGAGCTTTGGAGGCAGAATCAGAGAACTGGTGATCAAACTGCAGTCTCAAAGAAGCTGCCTTCCCTTCTGTTGAGCAGCTGGGACCCTCTTAACTGAATTCTCAATATCTGGAAGGTTTGAGGAGAACAAGGAGTGTGATTTTGCACATGTCGAGTTGGAGTCCCTGCTCTGACACCCACATGGAACTGGCTGGTTTTAGGAGGCAAGTCCAAGTCAGAGATAAAGATTAGAGAGTTGTTGGCACTTTTATGCAGCACCTGAAGCCCTGTGGCAGGATGGGGTTATGAAGAGAAATAAGCCCAGAAGAGTCAATCTTGGAGGACTCCAGCAGCTCCCAGACAAGGAAGAGACAGGGAGACAGTGGGAAAAGGGGGTGGTTAGAAAGGAAAGAGGAAGGCCGGGCTCGGTGGCTCATGCCTGTAATCCCAGCACTTTGGGAGGCCGAGGCAGGCAGATCATGAGGTCAGGAGATCGAGGCCATCCTGGCTAACACGGTAGAACCCTGTCTCTAGTAAAAATACAAAAAATTAGCCCAGCTATTCTGGAGGCTGAGACAGGAGAATCACTTGAACCCAGGAGGCGGTGATTGCAGTGAGCTGAGATTGTGCCACTGCACTCCAGCCTGGGAGACAGAGCAAGACTCCATGTCAAAAAAAAAAAAAAAAAAAAAAAAGAGAGAGAGAGAAAAGGGAAGAGGAGCGTCCAAAGGGATGCTGTCGGGATCCTACGAGGAGATCCTCCTTCCTCTGTCTCTCGTGTTTGCCTTGAGCATTATATAGAAACTGTGCATATTCGATATTTTCTGCACTAATTAAGTATTTTCATTTTCCATTCTTAATTTACAACGGAATGAATTGGAATGAAAAGATGCATTTCATTCATTCTTGTGGGAGCGCAATTCTAGGGAATTTGTACTTGAACAATCCCTCACTGCTCTGTCGCCACTGTGGAATCACAATTACCCACCTAGACGGCAGCAATGGGCAATTATTGCCACAAGAGACCATGACGAAGCTGACTACACGGTATTATGCCACTAGCGTCACAGATAGAGTGGCTGTCCTTCCGCAGACCCAAAAGGCTGAACTGGTGAACCTGCTGCATCTGCGGGCAGAATTAGGATGGAAAGCACTACCTCTGTGAAATACAAAATCTCCGTGGAAGAAAAATCAGTTCGGGTTTAGAGGCCGTGGCTCCCAGCCTGTGCGACTGCCCAAGGAGGGCCCCCGCCTCTGCAGACACCGCTGGGACTGCATCCAGCAGCCACCCCTCCCCCACTTTCCTTGCTGTTTCCTAGACCCTGTGTGGGGATCAGGACTCAGGCACGGCCTGTTCTCTTCAGAGCTTCCCGGACTTCTCTTTCTTCTTGGCCTTTAGCCCTGCTCTCCTTGGATAATCACCAGTTCTTCCTTTTTCCTGTCCGCTCTTGGCCAGGCGTTTCCTTGGGTGTTTAAAACTTAACCCTGCGCGTTTTAGGGAGCGGGGACTTGGCAAAGGGTATGTGAGGGACTCAAAAGGGGTAGGGTCAAGAATGCCGGGTCATTCTCCCTGACTCCTCCGTCTTTTTTTCAGTTGAGCTCACTCCTAAGAGCCAGGCCACACCCTTAAAGACCTAAGTCCCCTTTTTCTCAACAGGACCCTTTCCCCAGGAAAGACCCCTGCCCCTCCTCGCGGGCCGGCAGAGTCCCCTGTCTTACTTGGCCGGAGGTTGTGGTGGCAGAGAGAGGGATCCGGAGCTCGGGGCCCAGGCTGCTGCTCCATTCTGCCCCAGTAGGCGGCCGCGGGGTCCTGGCTGCAGCCCAACTCTGCGTTGCGGGAGCCGCAGGCCGCTTTGTGACGCGTCGCCATGGAGACAAGGGTCGGGTTCCACCGAGCTCTTCCTCGGCCAACGGGGTGCTGGCCACGCAGGAGGCTTAACCCGGCCGGCGCCGAAACACGGTGCAGAGAGCAAAGAAATGTGGCTTTGATCCTATGGATGCCTTACTTTTACATTATTTGTGTAGTTCTTGCGGTGAGCTTTCCTGACTACTGTCTTGTATGTTTCGTAAGAAAAGCAAAAAGGGAAAGGATTGAAGAGAAAGTAGTAGTGCAGATTTTCAACTGCAAACTTTCATCCGTTGGCTTTCAGCTTAAGCAAATGTGCGCAAAGTTGTCGTGGATTTTTGCAGTAAATAAGAACCGAGCAAGAAGACCGAATCTCAAGTCATCTGGTATAAATGGAAGCAGTTTCTGTGATAGTTCCATGCGGTCAGAAGGGGCATCCTGGCTTAGGAGAGGGACAGAAAGGGAAATGGAAACACCAGTGGGCAGGGAGGATGTGACACTCTCCTCCTCGCCAGGCCATGTTCCTGGCATCAACCATAGTGTTTGTGAGTGTCATTTAATTGTCGTTCTGCTCTCATAGAGAAAGCTGTGTCTTTCATCGGCGTGTAAAAGTTTTCACGGATGAAGGGGGTCTTTTATCTTCCTATCTTGGGAACTACTGAAAGTGTTTCAAAGAGTCAAAGACACCAACAACTAAAAATTCTCGTTTGCAGGATGGCAAATAAGAAAAGAAACAACTTGCTGGAACTCCCTCTGCTTATAACAAAACTGGCTGAAACCAGCTGGAATCAATATGGCCAAATGGAGTTTGTGCACAGCAAGCTTGCCGATGTCACAGCCTGAATTTCTACCACGTTTCATCCTAACTCCCTCCAAATTTGCACATGGGACCTATGAGGAAGCATGAAGAGAGGACCGTGCATGCCTGAAGACTTCCCAGATGTCCCCTTTGCTTCCTCCAATAACTACCTGCTAACCCCAGAATCCACCCCTAAACCTTTTGTAAAATTACTGCCTCAAAGCCAGTACAAGAAGACAGGTGTGAACTGGACTCCTGTCTCATCAGAGGCTGACTGGCAATATAAAGCTTTTCTTTTCTCAAAAACTTGGTGTCATAGTGTTGGCTTCTAGTGCGGTGAGCCCCTTTTGCTGGCTAACGCTGCCAAGTAATTTGACATACTAGGTGGTTAGCGACTACTGAATGCCTCCGGGTTACAACACAGTTGTTACACACTTGAGTGGAAAGAGAAGACAGGAAATACATATTGGAGTCGGCCGGCAACCTGTTTACAAAGCAATTTACAGCAGTTCCTTATTCTTAAAGGGTCATTCTAATATAAGACCTCAGAGAAACAGTGCAATGTGACAAAGGAGGAATTTATCAAAGGAGACAGGAAAAGCATCAAGGTAAGGATCCCAAATATATATGCAAAGAATTTCTTTAAAATGGAGAGCTAAACTAGAATGTTCTGAAGGTAGAGTTCTATCCGTATAATGGAATAACTATAGCACATTTTAAACTCTCATATTTGGAAGCAATGAAGGGTGGAACACATTAGAAGGCATAGACGTTATTAAAAGGAATGAGTCTAAATTAGGATTTAGTAGTGGCATCTAAATTTAAAAAGTAGCACCCAATAACAGATTACTGTCTGGAAATGGTAGAGCTAATTAGCATAGCATAATTTAAGAGAAGTATGTTTTTAAAATAGAACAGCAAGTATATAGAATTTTGAAAGTGAATTCTTATTAATATCTTACAATTTGTCTCATTTTAGGCAAGCTGCGAAATGCTGGAGTAGGCACCTAATAGAGAGCCAGAAGATCTGTCACTGCAGGCCCTCAGGGTAAGCAGATCTTTCCCGAGCCCCGTCTTCTTATCTGTAAGTGAGAATACCAGCACCCACCTCGCTGTGCTCTAAACCTGAAGAGTTCCAACAGTAATTTATAAATTGTAAAATCTCACAAATCTAAGGTGTTGCTCTTGTTGCTATTCTAATCTTCATTCCTTTTATATTTCATTTCTGCTTCAAAGTGTATTTTTGCGTGGGTCCATTTTGTGGTTACCGGTATAGCACTATTCCTGCCTTTGAATTCTGGTTGCCTGAGGCAACCCCTCTACATGATTAAGTAGAGATTCCCTGTCCCCTGCCTTTCTTCTATCCTTCAACAAATACTGACCAGGAAGAGCTGTATGATGGCATGGGGCAACCCCCTGGTTATTACAGTGAACAACTTCATAGAAGAGGAGGTGCCTGAGCTGTGTCCTCAAGAATGCTGAGAGTCACCCAGGCGAACAGGGGGAGGTGACACAAAGTAGGGCAAGGGCTCAGAGGCACAGAACCGTGCATGCAGTCTTGAGACCTTTAGTAGTTTAATACTGCCATATTGTAAAGAGTGTCGGGAGAGACTGAGAGCTGGCTGGCGAGGAAGGCCTGCCGGCCATGCTCGGAAGCTTGACTTCACCTGCGCATGTGTGGGTTAAACAGTGCAGTGAGGGGCCAGGCTGGGAGTTTAAGTAAATCCTGGCCTCATTCCAGAAGGAGGAGAGGCAAAATTCCACATCATCCTGCCAGAGTAGGTTTCAGAAATTAAAGCATCTAGGTTACTAATTTAGGTTACCGATATGCTTTTAGCAGAGTTTCCAATTGATCCAAAACAATTGAGAATAGTTGTATTGAATGAGTTAAATGTTAATTGGTTGTTTTCAGTTGAAATGATTACAGCTGGGCAAAGTGGCTCATGCTTGTAATTCCAATACTTTGGGAGGCTGAGGCAGGAGGATCCTTTGAGCCTAGTAGCTCGAGACCAGCCTGGACAACATAGGGAGACCCCATCTCTACAAAAAAATGAAAAAATTAGCCAGGTGTGGTGATGCATACGCTTAGTCCCAGCTACTTGGGAGGCTGAGGTGGGAGGATCGGTTGAGCCCAGGAGTCTGAGACTGCAGTGAGCTGTGGTGGTGCCACTGCACTCCAGCCTGGATGACAAACTCCATCTCCAAAAAGCAAAAAATGTGTTATAATCAATTTCTTACTGCACGTACACACACACACAAACACACACACACACAGAGAATATGATATGAGGTAGTAAAGACTGGGATGGGAGGTAAGGGTGAAAGACAGCAAATATGGAACACTCAAGTTTTAACTATAAAGGAGAAGAAAACCTCTAGCCATGGGAGGAGGAGGGGCTCAAATAGAGAGTTATTACTTAAAACAGGGGAGGAGTAACCAAATTCCTAGGCCCAGGATCAGGAGCAGACAGAGAGCTTGAAGCTATAGGAGAGAGCAGATGGGGCCCAGGCCTAGAGAAGACCAGTGTGCTGGAGCCACTCCCCAATCTGAGTGTGCAAACCTGCCCCTGGGTGTCTGTGAGCACATGAATTCAGATTCAGGAAGTCAGGCAGAGCTGCTGTATTTCTAACAATATCCCAGGTTATTCACAGAGTTTGAGATGGACAGATGTAGAGCCTTGCTGTGCTCCAGTAACCTCAGCAGCACCTTGTTAGAAATGTAGAAGTTCAGGCCCCGCCCAGAGCTGCTGAATCAGGATCTACACTCTATCCAGATCTCTGGAGGATTCCTAGGAGCATTCCAGTTTGAGAAGCATGGCTCCAGGTCACACGAGGGACAAGGTCATCTCCCAAATGAGAGGGAAAGACGAAAGAGTTGAAGGCAAAAATTCAAAGAGGAAGCTAATGAAGAATGGGTAAAAGAATTGACAGGTGGCTGCTGCCAAAAGCCCAGAGGAGGTCACAGACAGTCTGCAGCCTTGCCAGCTACTTTGAATACAAAGATAGGAAGTGAAGCTTCTCTGCCTTTGCTCTTACATTTGGACAAGAGGCTTTCTATTACTATGCAGTATGCAATGCTTTGATTTGAGTGTCCTTATTTTTAAAATAAAATAGAGATTTCTTTTAAGGAATTGTCTCACACAATTGTGACGAGTCCAAAATCTGTGCGGTAGGCCAGTGGGCCAGAGACTCAGGGAAGAGTTGATGTTGCAGCTTGTGTCTGAAGGCTGCCTGCTGGCAGAATTCACCCTTGCTGGGGGGAAGCCAATGTGTTGTTCTAGTTCATCCTTCCACTGATTAGATGAGTCCCACCTACATCAGAGAGGGCAATCTCTTTTATTCAAAGTCCATGATGTAAATGTTAATCCCATGCGAAAGCACCCTCACAGAAATATCCGGAAGATGGTTGACCAACGACCTGGGCACTGTGGCCCCATCAAGTTGATGCATAAAATTAGCTGTCACAGACTCAGATCTTGTTGAGCCATCAAGGTAATAGTTGCCACTAATGGGAATTGTGGGTAAGTAGTCCAAGAATGATTTTGGTTCTCTCATTGAAAATTCCAGAAAAAAAAAAATCTAGTTACTTTCTATTTTATCAGGATAGTCTACTTTAATGGGGTAAATTCTAAGCTCTGCTTCTAACTTGCTATTTACCAAATTTACTTATATTTCATCTAAATAAAACCACAACAGCAAGTACAGACTATTGATTCTATCAAAACCTCATCAATTGCCTTTAAATGTGACCTCCCTCCTTGGCCAGCCCTCCTCTTCATGATTCTTATCTGAACTCTTTTTTATTTTTTTTGGGGGGGAGAGATGGGGTTTCACCATTTTGCCCAGGCTGGTCTCAAACTCCTGGGCTCAAGCAATCCACCCACCTTATTCTGCCAAAACGTTGAGATTACAGTTGTAAGCCACTGTACCTGGCCTCTTCTCTGAACACTTAAGAAACACACAGGCCATGACGGCCATTAGGTAATTATCAACGCCTTTCATTGTTTGTTTTCCTCTCAGGTTTATGCAAGTAGCAAACAGCAAAAGTGAACAGTCATTTTGAATCTGTTATACCAGCATTTATCCATCTAAATGAATGCTCTCTTTCAGAATGTTCTTTTTCATGTTCTCAAAGTAATCATTTATTTGAGTGCTGCTTATATTCGTTTGTTCTCACACTGCTATGAAGAACTACCCCAGACTGGGTAATTTATCAAGAAAAGAGGTTTAATTGACTCACAGTTCTACATGGCTAGGGAGGCCTCAGGAAACTCACAATCATGGCAAAAGACACCTCTTCCACAGGGCAGCAAGAGGGAGAATCAATGCCCAGTGTAGGGGAAGCCTCTTATAAAACCATCTGATCTCATGAGAACTAAGTTACAATCATGAGAACAGATGAGGGAACTGCCCTCATGATTCTGTTATCTCCACTTGGTCCCTCCCATGATATGTGGGGATTCTGGAAACTACACGGTGAGATTTGGGTGGGGACACAGCCAAACCATATTACTGCTGCTATCACTTGAAGCATTTTTGAAATTCTTTAGAAACTCCCTTCTAAAACTGACACACACATTCTTTTGTATTTCTTCAATGGAGGCATAACTTTGCTCTTTGAGGATAGACTGGATATTTGAAACAGTAAAACGACATTCAAGTTGATAATTAAGGTAGGCGATCAAGTTGAGCAATGTTATCTTTTAGCCGAAAATCAAGCTAGTACCATGAGGCAATAAGAAAACAAAAAATCCCTCATTCTGTAAATAATTTCTGTACCTACATTCTTGTTGGGATAAGTGATGGCCCCCAAGGTCACTGAGAGCTTGGGTAAATCAATCACTTGGATCAATCAATTCTTAAATATTTGTTTTTAAACTAAATTTTGCCAGGCACAGTGGCTCATGCCTGTAATCCCAGCACTTTGGGAGACCAAGGCAGGGGGATCACCTGAGGTCAGGAGTTTGAGACCAGCCTGGCCAACATGGTGAAACCCTGTCTCTACTAAAAATACAAAAATTAGCCAGGCACAGTGGTACACACCTGTAATCCCAGCCACTCAAGAGGCTGAGACAGGAGAATTGCCTGAATCCAGGAAGCAGAATTTGCAGTGAGCCGAGATCATGCCCCTGCACTCCAGCCTGGGCAACAAAAGTGAAACTCTGTCTCAAAAATAAAATAAAATAAAATAAAAACTAAATTCTACAGTACATGTGATTGGTTTTTATCTCCAAAACTGGATTACAAGCATCTTAGGTGTTTTTCTTTTTGAATTTCTCAGAGCACTTGTTTTATTCATCTTATTAGCTTATATACGAGTCTTCTTTTACAAGACTGGAAGCTCTTTGAAGGCAAAAGCCATGTTTAGGCACCTTTCTATGCCAGCATCTATCTGATGTGCATCTATAGCACCTAGTAGGCATTCAAACATGTGTGTTGAATAAATGAAAATGAATCGAATGAATGAATGACTTGCTTAGGTCATTGCTGTCCTCCAGATTGCATTGATCTTAAACTGTTAAAATATCAGCATTGGGCCACATTTATACTCAGTGTGAGGCCTCTTTTACCCAGGAAGATCTGTTCCTAGACTTTTCATCAGTTTTAAAGATGGCCCAATATAACTTCTTTGTGATATTTGCTAATAAAATATACTAGCACAGTGTATATTTCTTAGAGGTAATCAATAAAACTTCGCTGAGTGAATATTGAATGTGTGAATGCATTTGGTTCAGTTGACTGAAAAGAAGTTTTTAGTGGTAAAAGAAACCTTCCAGATTTTTAGTCCATTCCTGGAGTGATACTGATGGGTTTTCTGCTACTTTAAAAAAAAAAAAAAACTCCTTTATCTATTTCGTGAATAGAGTTTCTGTTTCCTTTGGGGAGCATTTCATATTTGATATCCACCTAAGGTTTGTTTGCACTAGTGTAAAACTTACATTGTTAACACTCTTCATTTTTTACTGAGTGTAATAATAAATGTTTAACCTCTTCTGCTATTAAGCAGCATTCCTCTTCTCTTTTCTGAAAGATCAGTATCAAACTTTATTTCCTTTCTTCAAAAGGCTCTTCTTGAGAAAGCGGCTATGAAAACCCACAATTCTTACTGTAATTCGGTAAGTTACAAGGCAAATACACAGCCCATAAACCACAAAGGAAAGCTCATGTGAAGCCTTAGTCATAAATTTAATCAATTCTAGGTTGAATGCTAAGAAAAGTTTTAATTGTGCAAATGTAGTACATAACATTTCAAATATAAATGGAAAGATCATCAGTAGTGTTATAAAAATGTATAATACAGAAACTCTTTTTAAGAAAGGATAAAAAAATTACACTCAGGACCCATAACTCTTCCTCATTATAAGCATATGTAGTGATTCATTCATGCAGGTTTTCATATGTAGATAGAATGATTTTTTTTTTTTCCTTTTCGAGAATTCCATTGTAGCCATGAGATGAAAAATGTATTATGGTAATGATATAGCTTTCTTCTATTTTGCTTTTAGTGATAGGATTGCTAAAAGCTTATTTAAAATTCCCAACGGACACAGTGTGCTTTCCATAAGGAGAACACTGCCATGTCCAATACCCTTCCCCTGTCATTGTTGGTACCACATCACCTAGCTTCATTCTACATGGGTCACTCAGTTAAGAGGGAGGCCGAGGGAGTTCTAATTTCAGGCAGTGTGACAGGATTACTGTCCTAGCAACCTGGCTAGTTCTCCAGCGTACCTCACCTTGAGCATTTCTCATAGGTATCAAATGGCAGGATGAAAAACATATTTGCCGTCCAATGAAAGATGGCACAAGCTTTTGCCCAGCCAGGTTTGCAAGAGAACGGAACTGTTAACCCCTTGTTTGACAGGTTTGAGTTCAAGGGTTGGATGCCCTAAGCAGAGGGCCAAACCATGATTTACGAAGCATGCTGGGTCAACACCCAGTCAGACCACTCCCACGAAGGCTGCCAGGAAGACTCCCAGGGTACAGAGAAAAATGTTCAGGGTGGCAGAACTCTGTGGCCCCTTCCGCCTCTTTGGAGAAGTGTTCAAAGTAGAGGCTATCCCCGGCCCCAGATCCCCCAGTGCCATGGGCCCAAGGCTTTTCCATCCTAGTAACCGTAACCTTCAGGAGAATAGCTGCCCTGGGCCTGCCAGGGTATCACATCCACAGAAACAGAAGAGAGGAGCCCTCCATAGAAGCCATGGAGGAGCTGGAGACTGACACACAGGTGGAAGTACCTGCTTCCCACCTCCTACCCTCCACCCAGTCCATAGTCTGGCACAGGCCTGGGGTGTAGGAGCAACTACTAGAATGTTCAGTCCAATCAGATAAATTGGTTGGGTGTCTTTTCAGATTCCAGAACACTTGGAAATGATAATTCTGCCAAAAGAGGCTCTGTCAGAGATGATCTGGGTGACAGATTGCAGTTAAAAACATCATCTATTGAACCTAAAAAACAGTAAACAAGGCATGCATTATTATCATCACTGAAAGAAAAAAGAAATCCCAACAGTGCCTTTCAAATTCATGCAACATAACTATTTCAATAATTAATAGAGAATCCTGGCTTCCTCAGAAAAATTCAAAAGGCTAAACAGAAATATGTTGCTTTTTCTTTATCAGTGGGACAAGATTCTCACTTGCTTTCTTGTGGGCTGCAGTAAACTTGAAATGAGTTGAATACACTCTTTCACACTTGAGGGCAAAAGGCTCACATCTGGGGAATAGATACTGAGGACAGAGGCCAGTTTTTGCAGGGGATGGAATCAGCTGAGCACCCTGGTGGCCCTGTGCTCTGTCATGGGTGCCAGGTTTGGACTGTGTGACAGGCAGGAGGTGTGTCTTGGCTGTGCTGTCTGCAGTGCATGATGACAGCTTTCAGGAAGGACCCTGCCACATTGCTCTTCAGTTGAAGTGGCCCCAGGGCTGGCTTAGAGTAAACTTTCATGGAAGCACTGCCTAACTTCAAATGTTCCTCAGTGTCCTAAAGATGCGGTGGACACCTTGCGTAGCCCACAGGACAGAGGCTGAGCCATGGTGAAACCGGAAAATGCTGCCCAGGCTGCTGGGGCTGCTGGGTGAGGCTAAGGGGTGTCAGAGGAAGGCCCAGGCACATATGGCACTGCTGCAAAAAGGACAGTTAATCATCCCCCTGAAGAGAATCACAGCATAATCCTCCACATGACTGCAATGGAGCAGAGCACAAAGGCATCTTTGTGAGGAAATCCCAAGCAGAGAAAGCTGAAACAACATGGGAGGAGATAAACAGAAAGACAGAGAGGGAGAGGGGAAAGAGAGAGACAGAGACAGAAATGGAGACAGAAGAGATGGAGACTGAAATGAAGACAGAGATGGAGAAAGAGTAGGAGGAAAAAAACAGAGAAAGAGAAAGAGAGAGAGAGAGGCAGTAGCAGGGAAGGAAAGAGGAAGGGAGAAAGAGAGAGACCACTTCTAGGGTAGGAAATTGCTAGTAGCAAGCATTTTTGTTATAAACATTTGATGATAGAAACACAGGCTGTGGCCAGGTGTGGTGGCTCACACCTGTAATCGCAGCACTTTGGGAGGCTGAGGAGTTGAAGGCTCACACCTGTAATCGCAGCACTTTGGGAGGCTGAGGAGTTGAATCACTTCAGGTCGTTAGTATAAGACCAGCCTGGCAAACATGGTGAAACCCCATCTCTACTAAAAATACAAAAACTTAGCTGGGCATGGTGGCACGTGCCTATAGTCCCAGCTACTCGGGAGGCTGAGGCAGGAGAATTGCCTGAACCCAGGAGGCAGAGGTTGCAGTGAGCCAAGATCGCGCCATTGACTCCAGCCTGGGTAACAAGAGCGAAACTCCGTCTCAAAAAAAAAAAAAAAAAAAAAAAAATACAAAAACTTGGGGGGGAGATGCAAGATGGCTGAATAGGAACACCTCTGGAGTGCAGTTCCCAGCAAGAACCGTGCAGAGGGTGAGTGCTCACTGCATTTCCAAACAAGTTTTCACTGCCCACAGACCAGGAGATTCCCAGGCTGAAAAGTGCCATGAGTTTTCAGCGCCAAGGTTTCAGCTGGTGCCATGTCGGCTCACAGAAACTCACACAAGTCTGGGTGGCCTTTTTGACTGGTGCCTGGAATGCCTGGGAGAGAGAGCTGCCCATTCAACTGAAAGACAGGGGGCAGAAACAGGGAGCCAGGCAATCTAGCTCGTCAGGTACCACCCCCACAAAACAAGCAATCTGAAATGCTCTGGATTGAGAGTTTCACAGCAAGTGCAGCTGGACCCAGGACTGTCCAGCTCAGTGGGGGGAAGGGCGTCCCTGACTCCTGAGGTGGTCCACCACTATCGAGGCAGTTCACACAGCAGCTGGGCAGAACTTGCGGCAGCTCAGCAATGCCTCTGCTGGCAGACTGTGACTAGACTACTCAGAGCAGGGCAGGGCATCTATGAAAAAAGGCAGCAGCATGACATGAACTTATAAACAAAGCCAACCTTCCTGGGACAGAGCACCTGGGAAAAGAGGTGGTTGTTAGTTCAGCTGCAGCAGACTTGAAGGTACCTGCCCAGCAGCTCTGTACAGAACAGTGGAGCTCCCAGCACAGCACTTGAGCTCCTATAAGGGACAGACTCTCACCTCAATCAATTCCCCGACCCTTGTATACCCAAAGAGACACCTCAGAAAGGAGAGCTCAGGCCAACATCAGGCGCGTACCCTTCTGGGATGAGGATAGGAGAGGAAGAAACCGGCGGCAACTTTTGCTGTTTTGCAGCCCCTGCAGGTGATCCCCAGGAGAGCAGGGTCTGGAGTGGACCTCCAGTGGCCCTGCAGCAGAGGGGCCTGACTGTTAGAAGAAAACTAAGAAGCAGAAAGAAATAGCTTCAACATCAACAAAAAGGACAATGTTCACTCAGAGACCCCATCTGAAAGTTACCAACTACAAAGACCACAGGTAGATAAAGCCATTAAGATGCGAAGAAACCAGCACAGAAAGGATGAAAACACCAAAAACCAGAATGCCTCTCCTCCTCCAAGGGATCGCAACTACTCACCAGCTAGGGATCAAAGATGGATGGAGAATGAATCTGATGAATTGACAGAAACAGGCTTCAGAAAGTGGGTAATAACAAACTTCTCAGAGCTAAAACAACATGTGATAACCCAATGCAAAGAAACTAGGAACTAGAAAAAAGGTTAGATGAGATGCTAACTAGAATAAACAGCTTAGAGAAGAATATAAATGATTGGATGGAACTGAAAAACACAGCATGAGAACTTCACGAAGCATACAGAAGTTTCAATAGCTGAATCAACCAAGCAGAAGAAAGGATATCAGAGACTGAAGATCAACTCAATGAAATAAAATGAGAAGGCAAGAATAGAGGGAAAAAAATGAAAAGAAATGAATGAAGCCTCCAAGAAATATGGGATTATGTGAAAAGACATAATCTACCTTTGATAGGTGTATCTGAATGTGATGAAGAGCATGAATCCAAGGGGAAAACACTCTCCTGGATATTATCCAGGAGAACTTCCCCAATCTAGCAAGGCAGGCCAACATTCAAGTCCAGGAAATACAGAGAACACCACAAAGATACTCCTCAAGAAGAGCAACCACAAAGCACATATCATCAGATTCTTCAGGGTTGAAATGAAGGAAAAAATACTAAGGGCAGCCAGAGAGAGAGGTCGGGTTACCCACAAAGGGAAGCCCATCAAACTCATGGTGGATCTCTCCGCAGAAACCCTACAAGCCAGAAGAGAGTGGGGCCAATATTCAACATCCTTAAAGAAGAGAACTTTCAACCTAGAATTTCATATCCAGCCAAACTAAGCTTCATGAGCTAAGGAGAAAGAAAATCCTTTATGGAAAAGCAATTGCTGAGAGATTTTGTCACCACCAGGCCTTCCTTACAGGAGCTCCTGAAAGAAGCACTAAACAAGGAAAGGAACAACCAGTACCAGCCACTCCAAAAACGTACCAAATGGTAAAGACCATTGACACAATGAAGAAAATGTGTCAACTAATGGACAAAACATCCAGCTAGCATCAAAACGGCAGGATCAAATTCACATATAACAATATTAACCTTAAATATAAATGGACTAAATGCCCCAATCAAAAGACACAGATTGGCAAATTGGATAAAAAGTCAAAACCCATTGGTTTGCTGTATTCAGGAAACCCATTTCACATGCAAGGACACACATAGGCTAAAAATAAAGGGATGGAGGGAGATTTATCAAGCAAATGGAGAGAGAGAGAAAAAAAGCAGGGCTTGCAATCCTAGTCTCTGATAAAATGGACTTTAAACCGACAAAGATCAAAAGAGACAAAGAAGGGCATTACATAATGGTAAAAGGATTAATGCATTAAGAAAAACAAATGATCCTAAATATATATGCACATAATACAGGAGCACCCAGGTACATAAAGCAAGTTCTTAATGACCTACAAAGAGACTTAAACTCCCACACAATAATAGTGGGAGACTTTAACACTCCACTGTCAATATTAGACAGATCAACAAGACAGAAAATTAACAAGGATATCCAGGACTTGAACTCAGATATGGACCAAGCAAACCTAACAGACATCTACAGAACTCTCCACAGAAATCTTCACACTAAATTCACAGAATATGCATTCTTCTCAGCACTGCATGGCACCTACTCTAAAATTGACCACATGATTGGAAGTAAATCACTCTTCAGCAAATGCAAAAGAATGGAAATCATAACAGTCTCTCAGACCACCATGCAATCAAATTAGAACTCAGAATTCAGAAACTAACTTAGAACTGCACAACTTCATGGAAACAGAACAACTGGTTCCTGAATGTCAACTGGATAAATAATGAAATGAAGGCAGAAATAAAGATGTTCTTCAAAACCAACAAGAACAAAGACACAACCTACCAGAATCTCTGGGACACATTTAAAGCAGTGTCTAGAGGGAAATTTATAGCAATAAATGCCCACCAGAGAAGTGAAAAAAGATCTAAAGTTGACACCCTATCCTCAAAATTGAAAGAGCTAGAGAAGCAAGATCAAAGAAACTTAAAAGCTCGCAGAAGACAAAAAATAACTAAGATCAGAGCAGAACTGAAGGAGATAGAGACACAAAAAATCCTTCAAAAAATCAATAAATCCAGGACCTGGTTTTTTGAAAAGATCAACAAAATAGACAGACTGATAGCCAGATTAATAAAAAAGCAATGGGATAAGAATCAAATAGATGCAATAAAAAACGATAAAGGGGATATCACCACTGACTCCACAGAAATACAAATTACAATCAGAGATTACTATAAAGTCCAACTCTATGCACATAAACCAGTGAACCTAGAAGAAATGGGCAAATTCCTGGACACTTGCACCATCCCAAGTCTAAACCAGGAGAAAGTTGAAATCTTGAACAGACCAATAACAAGGGCTGAAGTTGAGGCAGCAATTAATAGCCTACCAACCAAAAAAAGTCCAGGTCCAGACAGGTTCATAGCTGAATTCTACAAGATGTACAAAGAGGAGCTGGTATCATTCCTTCTGAAACTATTCCAAGCAATACAAAAAGAGGGAAACTTTCCCAAATCATTTTATGAGACCAAAATCATTTCGATACCAAAACACAGCAGAGACTCAAAAAAAAAAAAAAAAAGAAAACTTCAGGCCAATATCCAAGATGAACATAGATGCAAAAATCTTCAATAAAATACTGGCAAACCAATTGCAACAGCACATCAAAAAGCTTATCCATCACAATCAAGTAGGCTTCATTCCAGGGATGCAAGGCTGGTTCAACATACACACGTCTATAAACATAATCCACCACATAAACAGAACCAAAGACAAAAACCACATGATTATCTCAATAGATGCAGAGAAAGCCTTTGACAAAATTCAACAGCCCTTTATGCTAAAAACTCTCAATAAAGTAGGTATGGAAGGAACATCTCCAAAAATAACAAAAGCTACTTATGACAAACCTACAGCCAATATCATACTGAATGAGCAAAAACTGGAAGCATTCCCTTTGAAATCCGGCACTAGGCAAGGATGCCCTCTCTCACCACTCCTATTCAATACTGTATTGGAAGTTCTAGCCAGAGCAATTAGGCAAGAAAAAAAAAATAAAGTGTATTCAATTAGGAAAAGAAGAAGTCAAATTGTCTCTATTTGCAGACAACATGATTGTATATTTAGAAGACCCTATCATCTGAGTCCAAAATCTCCTTAAACTGATAAGCAACTTCAGCAAAGTCTCAGGATACAAAATCAATGTGCAAAAATCACAGGCATTTCTATACACCAATAACAGACTAACAGAGAGCCAAATCATGAGCAAACTGCCATTCACAATTGCTACAAAGATAATAAAATATCTAGAATACAACTAACAAAGGATATAAAGGACCTTTTCAAGGAAAACTACAAACCACTGCTCAAGGAAATAAGAGAGGACACAAACAGATGGAGAACATTCCATGCCCATGGTTAGGAAGAATCAATATTGTGAAAATGTCCATACTGCCCAAAGTAATTTATAGATTCAATGCTATCCCCCTCAAGCCACCAATGACCTTCTTCACAGAACTGGAAAAAACTACCTTAAATTCATATGGAACCAAAAGAGAGCCCACATAGCCAAGACCTAAGCAAAAAGAACAAAGCCAGAGGCATCATGCTACCTGATTTCAAACTATACCATAAGGCTACAGTAACCAAAACAGCATGGTACTGGTACCAAAACAGAGATATAGACCAATGGAACAGAACAGAGGCCTTGGAGGCAATGCCATGCATCTACAACCATCTGATCTTTGACAAACCTCACAAAAACAAGCAATGGGGAAAGGAATCCCTGTTGAATAAATGGTGTTGGGAAAACTGGCTAGCCATGTGCAGAAAGCAGAAACTGGACCCCTTCCCGACACCTTACACTAAAATTAATTCCAGGTGGATTAAAGCCTTAAACATAAGACCCAACACCATAAAAACCCTAGAAGAAAACCTAGGCAAAACCATTCAGGACATAAGCATAGGCAAGAGCTTCATTACTAAAACACCAAAAGCATTGGTGACAAAAGCCAAAGTAGACAAATGGGACCTAATTAAACTCCAGAGCTTCTGTACAGCAAAAGAAACAATCATTAGAATGAACTGGCAACCAACAGAATGGGAAAAAATTTTTGCAATCTACCCATCTGGCAAAAGGCTAATATCCAGAATCTACAAAGCACTAAAACAGATTTACAAGAAAAAAAAAAAAAAAACCTATCCAAAAATGGGTGAAGGATATGAACAGACAGTTTTCATATGAAGACATATATGAGGCCAACAAACATATGAAAAAAATGCTCATCATCCTTGATTATTAGAGAAATGCAAATCAAAACCACATTGAGATACCACCTCACGCCAGTTAGAATGGCAATCATTAAAAAATCTGGAGACAACAGATGCTGGTGAGGATGTGGAGAAATAGGAACACTTTTACAGTGCTGATGGGAGTGTAAACTAGTTCAACCATTCTGGAAGACAGTGTGGCACTTCCTCAAGGGCCTAGAAATGGAAATTCCATTTGAGCTAGCAATCCCATTACTGGGTATATACCCAAAGGATTATAAATCATTCTATGATAAAGACACATGCACATGTATATTAATAGCGGCACTGTTTACAATAGCAAAGACCTGGAACCAACCCAAATGCCCATCGACAACAGACTGGACAAGGAAAATGTGGCACATATACACCATGGAATACTATGCAGCCATAAAAAATGATGAGTTCATGTCCTTTGTAGGGACATGGATGAATCCGGAAACCATCATTCTTAGCAAACTGACACAAGAACAGAAAATCAGACACCACAGGTTCTCACTCATAGGCGGGTGTTGAACAATGAGAACACATGAACACAGGGAGGGGAGCATCACACACTGGGGTCTGTTGGCAGGTGCCAAGGGAGGGACAGCAGGGGGTGTGGTGGGCAGGTCAGGGAGGGATAACATGGGGAGAAATGCCAGATGTAGGTGACGGGGGGATGGAGGCAGCAAACCACATTGCCATGTGTGTACCTATGCAACAATCCTGCATGATCTGCACATGTACCCCAGAACCTAAAGTACAACATATATATATATGATAAAAATACAAAAATTAGCTGGGTGTGGTGGCACACACCTGTAGTCCCAGCTACCTGGGAGGCTGAGACACAAGATTTGCTTCTACCGAAGAGGAGGAAGTTGCAATGAGCTAAGATGGTGTCACTGTGCTCCAGCCTGTGTGACAGAGTGAGACTCCATCTCAGAAAACAAAACAAAACAGAAACCACGGGCAGTAAATACAATTAATGAAGACTCTGTATTTTACATCTGAACTCTGAGAACACCACAACTTCATAGAGACTGCTGGTTTTCTGCAATCAGTAGCACGAGTTCTGACTCAAGGAAATTCCAGTACAGACCAGCAAAAGACAGAGAGAATGGGCTCTGCAGAAGACACATCCAGACAAGCCGTGATTCATGCCACCTGCAGCCACATGGGTGTCAATACCAAGAACTTGCCACTCTTGTCATCAAGAGTGTGTTAAATGAAAACTTCTCAAGAGTTATTCTTTTGCGCTCTGCCCAAATCGGGAGAAGCCTTCCAAATACTGTTAAAGATTGCTATTTTGACCATATAGACTCCTCCCAAATGATCATTTTTGTTCACATTCTATTGTACAGAATGTGAACATTTGGAAGGCAGCATTCTTTCCTAATATTTGAATGATTGCCAATAATACTTAAATGATCATTATAAATTAATAATAACCTTTAAAGTTATTTTGGAGTATACTACACAATATAATCCTGATGTCAGAAAACTTAAAGGGGCCCAAAAGGAAAAGTCACTACATTTGTTTTTGGTAACAAACATGTCCCACTTCTTACTTGCTGAATTTTGTGATATATTTCCATCTTATTAACAGGTCTTGCCTTTTTGATCAGTTGGCTCTCTTCCATTATTTTATTCTATCCTTTTATTTAACTACCTTCCACATGTCCTTGGGAATTTTTAACATACCTCTGGAAGTTACACTGAATTTTCGGTCAGAGAAACTGCTCCTTCGGATTAAAGGCTCACTCATTTTTTCCAGAAATAACTTGATTGTCTCCTTCTTTTCTGGACTTGTACTTGACAAATTCAGAACTTTTCCATTGACTTTTACAATGGAATTACTGAGCCCAAACCAATAGAAGAAGTCAAATAACGCGTCGGCTTTGAATTCATACGCAAAGCTTAAATTTTCCCCATTGATCACTTCATTTCCTGGGGGGAAGAAATTCTTCACTGCCTCTTGAAAATCAAACTGAAAGAGAGAGGAACATTGCATTGATTTATTGCATATAACTCTCCTGTTGACATTCTAGAACTAACAACTGCCCAAATATCTGAAACATCGCACCTCTTATTTCCCGTTCACACTCACAGATATTTTTAAACTGCTGTCCTTATTTTTTCTAACAAAGCTTTGCATTTGCATCGTATTCCATCTAAATATTCGGAACTGGTTGGCCAAAACTACATTTACGCTTACCCCATTTCCTTCTTTTTCTTTCTTTCTTTTTTTCTTTTTTCAGACTAAGTCTCGTTCTGTTGCCCAGGCTGGAGTGCAGTGGCCAAATCTTGGCTCACTGCAACCTCTGCCTCTGAGATTCAAGCAATTCTCTGCCTCAGCCTCCCGAGCAGCTGGGATTGCAGATGCGTGCCACCACACCCAACTAATTTTAGTATTTTTAGTTGAGATGGGGTTTCACCATCTTGGATCTTGAACTCTTGACCTCGTGATCCACCCTCCTTGGCCTTCCAAAGTACTGGGATTACAGGTGTGAGCCACCATGCCCAGCCTGTTACCCCATTTCTAATAGGTTGCTGAGAAGTAAACTCATTTTATTGGTAGCAATAATGGCACCTTAGAGAACAAAGTGTCTAGATGCACTTTGTTTTCTAAGGGCCATTCTCTTGGCCTAAGCCAGGGCCATAGGGCCTCAGTTCTTGCACGAAATGCACAAGCTCCTTCCATGTGATCGCCAGCCCTGAATTCAGACAGGCTAGGCTTACCTGAAGCCGGTAACTTTCTCCAATCACTGAGGAGATGACCATGTCCATCCCTTGCTCTATCTGTCTTCTTATCTTGGGGTGCCTTGTGTTCACAAGAAACGCGTATGTCCTTTCTAGAAATTAGCAAGCAGAATTCAGAAACAAGCGTGTCCATGTGACATACTATGCTTCTTAAAATTTGCTACAGCAGGGGTTCCCACCTCCTTTGGAGATTTTATTCATTTATAACTTTCCTCTCTGCTCCCTCACATCCCTACTACAAAGCCTCACTAGATTTCTAGAAGTGTTTCTGAGAATTTCACAGATTTGAAGGTTCTGGGCCGCTGTAAAGGCAAGCTAGACAATCAGCTCCTGCAAGGCTGTGGATTGTCACTGGAGTCTCAGAAATCAAAAGTTCCACTTTGTAATTATCACAGATGAGAACTGTGCCTCCACAGCATGTATCCAGTGTGGGGAAGGAAAGTGAAAGATGGAGATAGCCAGTTTTCATGTTACTGCTGTGCTGGATTATTTCTTCTTCTTATTTTCCTCCTCCTCTCCTCCTCCTCCTCCTCCTCCTCCTCCTCCTCCTCCTCCTCCTCCTCCTCCTCCTCCTCCTCCTTCTTCTTCGTTGTCATCTCTGTCACCCAGGCTGGAGAACAGTGGCACAATCATGGCTCACTGCAGTCTCAACCTCCTGGACTCAAGTGATCCTCCTGCCTCAGCCTTCTGAGTTGTGGGGACCACAGGCATTTGCCACCATGCCTGGCTTATTTTTGTATATTTTGCAGAGACAGGGTTTCATCATGTTGCCTAGGCTGGTCTCGAACTCCTGAGCTCGAGCAACCTGCCATCCACAGCCTCCCAAAGTGCTGGGATTATAGGCATCAGTCACCATGACTTGTTGGGCATTCAAATCACAAGTTGGCTCTTACAGAAACTTTCTTTGCAAAAGAAAATCTGCAAAGTTCAGGAAATGGGGCTGCTCCATGTTTTCCATGTCCAGCCCCACCTCCACTGCATGACCAGCTCTCCCCAGCCTCTCCAGGGACCAGACATGTTTCTGACAAATGACTAGTCTGTGGTTCTAAGGATCAAGGCAGCTAGAGGTTGATTCTTCTCCCTGCCACTACCCCTAACACAATCCCAAGTGGGAAAACATGTCCCTCTCATTGTTTAAATAGCAGCACATGTATGTCCTGGTAGATAGATTTTTTTTTTGTAGTTGGTTAGTTGGGTTTGGTAACCCCTCATGTTCATTTCTGCATGATTGAAGCCAGAATAAGGGTGTTTACTCATTGGGAAATATAAAGTATTATTAACCAGCAATCTCTTAACATTTCCAGCCTCCAGCATCAAGTTCCATGGTTTTAATTACTCAGAGCTTGGTCTAGGGAGACACATAGACACCTGTGTTCTCCTCCATTTAACAGCCAGGAACCAGCCACGGTGTGATTTTTAGAACTCAGTGTTTTACACTGGCTTTATCTCCGAGACAAACCTTCAGTCCACCAACAGCAAGTGTTTACATCCTCAAGGAAGGCATTTTAAACTAATCTTATTCATCTTGGTTTTCCTTCCCATGTTTCTCTTTCTCCCAAATTATTTTTTGGGCACTTTAGATATAAGCTGCCTTATATCCTCTTTAAGACAACACATAAACAAATAGAGCAAGTGAACTCTGATATCTTGAATTAAATCTCACATAAACCAAACCAACGCCTTCAGGCTCATTATATACTCATGGCCACCACACTCCAGAGTTGTGTCGACAGGGCAGGTTGCACACTGCACGACTCTAGCACTCATTCACATTTACAGACATTGTCTGTTTGTATAGTATGACAAACTGTATAGCATGACCAATGATCCTGGGAAGCATTGGTAATTAATTGTTTTGAGGAAATAGTGGCTTTTTCTGATTTGCACAGAAGTGCAGTTTAGAATAGCTGCAAGACTGGACAGATAGCCTTAATGACAATTTTGCAATTTAAAATTGACCATCTTAAGCTTCTGTGTCATTATGGCTTTTATGACAATTAATCAGTACTGGGTATCTGGATTTCTGTTGTGCTGACTCATTACACTATAGCATGCCTCAGACACAGGCCTCCTTCCATGATAGTTGTTCGACAACCTCATACATTCTGTAGGCTACCTAAGAATTCCTCCTTGTACCGCTACCTATACTTTGATTAAACTGTTAAATGAAGAGGTCCCTTACTCTTTTTTTAGATTCCTGCTAGCGACTGATGCAGAAGGTGTACTTGATACAGCTGTGAATTACATTCCTAAAGAACTAGCTGGCTTTCTGGTTATAATCAAGCCAAAGAACATGTGGGCTTCAGATGTTCTAATGAGCATTTCTTGTTACTGGGCATTCTGTTCCTGACCTTTCCAGTGGAAAGAGCATTGTGACTTTTTATTGTAAAATGAGCAAAGAGAGCTGCACAAATCTGAATGAGAATGAATGTTTGGGGAAGTCTATTTGAAATTCATAGATCATTTCTTATTCCCTTAGACTCATTTTAAGAATGTTAGTTAGAAGCAAGTTTAAGAAATTCTACTCTATTACAGAGCATTGTGCCCATGATTTCCCCCACATATCATTCTGAGCAGGAGGAAGAAGGTAAAATTGAGACATTTTCAGACTGAAATTTGGTTTAATATAGTTGTTACCAGCTAATCTGATTTCTTGGAAGAAACAATAAAGAGATGTGTCTAAACATGACATTCCAACATCATAGCATGAAACAGAAAAGCATCCACAACTGCTATTTATTTTCTTAGTTTCCTCATCTATAAAATGGGGATAGTGTAAGCACCTCCTAGCTGGGATAATTACGCATCCTAGTTTGTCCAGGTCAGTTTATACCTTCATCCCAGAATAATTATTGATAGCAATGATGTTCCTGTTAATAACGTCCTTAGTTGATAAGCCCTACAAAGTTGTTGTGCTGATCCATTACATCAGAGCACTTCTTAGACATAGTAAGTGTTCAATATGTGGTAGAGCACGTTATATATCATCCTCATCGCTCTAGTCATTTCTGCAACCTCCCAAGTCTCAGAATGTCAGAGCACTTCCTGCCTAGACAGGAAGTAGTAAAGAAGCTCTGAGACAGGTGGCTTCTGCCCTAGAATCATTGAGAAGTTTGTTCAGCAGCCTTGTTCAGGTGACTGCATACACCAGGCTCCTTGCTGTCCACCTTATCACAAGCTAATTTCTGCCCTGCTCATCAGCATACTTCAGTCCACAGTCTAGCCCAGTTTGGTCCCAGCAAGGACTAAGCCAAAAATATTTAGATACTGATATGGTTTGGATTTGTGTCCCTGCCCAAATCTCATGTCGAATTGTAATTCCTGATGTTGGAGGAGGGGCCTGGTCAGAGATGACTGGGTCATGGGGGTGGATTTTCTCCTTGCTGTTCTCATGATAGTGGGTGAGTTCTTAATAGATCTGGTTGTTTAAAAGTGTGTAGCACCTTCCCTTCCGCCTTCTTCCTCCTGCTCCATGTAAGACATTCCTGCTCCCCCTTCACCTTCCACCATGATTGTAAGTTTCCGGAGGCCTCCCCAGAAGCAGAAGCCGAAGCCTGTACAGCCTGCAGAACCATGAGCCAATTAAACCTCTTGTGTTTATAAATTACCCAGTTTTAGGTATTTCTTTATAGCAGTGCGAGAACAGGCTAATACAGATACTTACCTTTGGAGGTGTCTTTTTTGGTCTGTACATTAATAAAGAACAACATTGGTTTGCTCAATATGGTTTCCCTGTAGTCTTTATAATCACAGTAGTTGGTCAGTTCCACATACCTGTGAAAAAGCAGAGATCACTGCAAATGTAACACACCCTTTTATCTAAATTAGGAAGGGGATGTACTGGACAGGTACTCAGCACAGCCACAGATCTTGGAGGGAAGCTCCTTGAAATGTTTCCTTACAGAGGTCAGCATATAAATAAATCTTTCTCTGGTCATGGCTGATTGGAGGGAGGATCAGCGTGCAGCCCACAGGCAGCCATGGTCCTTGGGGTGTCCTGGCATCGATGCTTGGCTTTCAGACTTTACCGGTGATCATCAGTATCATCTATCATTTCAGCTAAAAGGGTTCGTTTGAAGCTGTAAGAGCTCTAAGTCCCTCTGAATTGAGCATGAATTTAACTTAGTAAGTGGAATTAGCTGGATCTTCTCCAGTGGAGTCATCCTGTCTAACTGGTGGGTCTGGAATTTTCCTTTCCTTCTCTTCACTTACCCCACTAATCCCAAGAAAAACCCAGCTCCCTCTATAGATTACAGAATCAACCAATATTCATATGAACCATTACTAATTCACATCTCCCCTATGCTGAGCTTGTGTAATTAAAACGTCAAAACAACTGATGTTGAACTTTTCGCCACATCCTTGTTAAATTTAGCCTTTTTGTTTTCATTCATTGTTCTCATTTAGGAAGATCTTTCTGAATCCTGACTCTGTCATCCAGCATGTTAGCTTTCTCTCCCTGCCCTTCTGCTCTTCCAAGCAGCCTAGCTGCGTCCCTATCCACATTATTGATAAAAAGGTCCAAGTACAGATTAGCTTCCTTCAAGAAGTTGGCTAATTTTCTAAGTAAACCCAAGCTCAGATGCCATGTGGATGTAGACAGGCAAATGGCCCCCAGTGGGCTGAAGGATGCGTCTGCCGCCGTCTCTCTAATCACGGAGCTGGTTCCGCATTGACACAACTTCGAGCATCTGCACAGAGTGAAAGGCTGGCTGAGCGGAGCGCGCGGGCTGCCTTTTGCTACACCATAGCATGTTTGTTTCTTACATCTAGTCATCAGCAGAGACAGCTCCAAGCAATTCTTTCTGGCTGGTTGTCCTTCCAGTGCCTGACATGAAAATCACAGCGTTGGTGAGAAAACAGCCGCTGCAGGGAGCTGTGGCCACAGTCATCTCCGCATCCCTCCCCTGCACCCACTTCCCACCACCCCTTGGAGGGGCCAGCACACAAGACAGTGACCGGGGCATGTGTCAAGAGCAGGCGAGAGAATATCTACCCTGAGGCAGGAAAACACGGCTTCCGCTCCGCTGTGTCCCAGCTTGGTTTCTTAGAAATCTATGTCATTATCTTTCTGCTGGGATTGTCAGACCTGATTTTGAGAGCTTTTAAAACCTGACCCCTGATGGAGCCTCTAAAATGCTTCCTGCCTTCTATTTCACCAGGCTTTTAAAGCAGTCTCCACCTCCCACTACATCTGTAGTGGTGGCTGCTTGGGGGCTGTTCCTGGGGTGGGGAGGGGAACATGGAGCTGCAGTGTTCCAGAGAAGAAAAAGGCAGGTGCGGGTGTTGATGGTCACGGAGTGGGTGAGGATAGCAGGTGGAGAGGAGAGGAAGATGGGAATGGAGGAGGGTCGCTGAGGTGGGGTGCTGGGGTGTTACAAGGAAATGGATGGCCAGGTAAGAGAATGCAGATCCAGATAAGGCTTTTGTATGACTCTCACTTCACCTCTCCCCTGTCCTCACCCTCACCTGGGCAGATCAGGAGAAAGGGGGTGAGATGGGGGTGAGAGGAGAGTGGCACTGGTGTTACCTGTCAGCTGGGAGAGAATTTTCCTGCCCTTCTTTGTCCCAATTGACTAACTGCTAAAAGTTACTAGAGAAAGAAAGCAAAGGAGAAGGCAGAGAAAAGAAAACCACCATTCGCTGGGCACATTCATTCATTCACTCAGCAACTTCATTGAGTCCCACTGATGAGCCAGGCACCAGGTGAGTATTTAGTGTCTCATTGCCTTATTGTGCTGGAGGGGCTCAGAGCCCAGAAAGGGGGCAGTGGAAGGAGGCAGTGCAGAGTGCCCCTGTGCTCACCCACTCCTCTTGCCATCCATCTATTCAGCTGCCAACCACCTGGCACAGGGCATGCAGGCAAGAGTGGCTTGGGAAGGGGGTGAAGGTAAAGTCTGTGGTTACATGGGGGGTTGAGGATACAGAGGGAGAAAAGAGAAAAAACCCCTGTTTCTTTTGCCTAGGAAAAAGAAAAGGGCAAGTCTGGTTGGCATAAACATAAAAAAATAGATGAGTGATGCAGGGGCAGCGGCAGGCTTCTCACCTGTGACCCGTTCTCCCACCACCCTGTTTACATGGAATTCAGTCATGGTCATTTCGGCTCCTTTACTATATTCCTCAGGGTGATTCCTGTATTCTCTCATTATCTGGAGTCTGATTGTCATTCTTTGTGGAAAGTGCATGGCATTCGTGTACAATGTGCCCAGAAAAATCTGCAGTTTCAATGCCTTTTCTGATGACACAAATGCCAGTGCAGTATTTCTCTCTGCGTACAGAACTGATTGACATCCGATGGGTCAGTAATGCCACAGATGAAATCTAAACTTACAAATGATCTCTGGTTCCGAGAATCATCAGTTTTCCCTGGAATTTGGTGGAAGGCTTTTGAATGCTACTAGGCTCAAAGAGCAGATATTAGGCCTGAGCACATCGAGTGTAATGTACGATCTACACATGAACTACCCATTTTCAAGCCTGAATTTCATAAAACACCTTGGAAAATAAAACTACATGCAACATAATTTAACCTGCCTTTGATGATTCAGGGGGCACTTGTAGTACCTCAAGTGGCTGTAAACCTCATCACAGTGCGTGCCAGTTATCACTGTACCACAGATGTGTAAACACTGCTTATAGAAGAGCTCTCATGCCAGAACTTACAGACAAGAGACTGTGGCAAGATCCCTACTTAATAAGCTTCCTATCTCAACCAGGTAACAAAGAAGAAATACCTCAGTAGTTCATCCATTTCCAGCCTCTCAGTTATGGTCCAATTGTTAAACACCTTGAAATTCTATGGAAATAAATAAATATGGGCATTCACTAAAATAGAGTAAGATCTTAGAATTTAGTTGTTAAGGTGCACAGATAAATATTTGAGTTTCTGACATTTAACCACTGGTTTTAGTTTAAGACTAGCCTCACTAGATTACATTAGGGACTAGTTATTTGACCTTCTTTGTTTGTTTGTTTTTTGAGAGTCTCTCTCTGTCGTCCAGGCTGGACTGCAGTGGCACAATTGTGGCTGAATGCAACCTCTGTCTCCCGGGTTCAAGCAATTCTCCTACCTCAGACTCCCAAGTAGCTGGGATTACAGGTGTGCACCACCATGCCCAGCTAATTTTTGTATTTTTAGTAGAGACAGGGTTTCAACACATTGACCAGGCTGGTCTCGAATTCCTGACTTCAGATGATCTGTCTGCCTCAGCCTCCTAAAATGCTGGGATTACAGGTATCAGCCATCATTTCTGGCCTTTAATCATAGATATTTCAGAATTACTAATGTAAATATTTCTTCTACATATTGAATATTTATCATAGTTGTGGAGATTATCATTAGGAACGAAAAGCAAACACTTTAAGATAGACAGTTCTTTTAAACTCTCTTTTCTTCATTGCTTTACCCTGGCCCCAAAATGTTTCTGGAGTGCAAGTTTCTACTCCTGGCTTCAATCCAAAGATTAAAAGGCAGGACAAGGCTGGGCATGGTGGCTCATGCCTGCTATCCCAGCATTTTGGGAGGTCAAGACAGGAGGATTGCTTGAGGCAAGGAGTTCCAGACCAGCCTGGGCAACATAGGTCCAGACCAGCCTAAGCAAATCTTGCCTTTGCAACAAATTTTTAAAATTAGCCTGTTGTGGTGGTGCATGTCTATACTCCTAGCAAGTCAGGAGGCTGAGGCGGGAGGATTGCTGGAGGCCAGAAATTCCAGGCTGCAGTGAGCTATGACTGCACCACTGCACTCCAGCCTGGGTAGCAGAGTGATACCCTATCTCAAACCCAATGCATCTAACCAAACAACCAAACAAAAAAACCCAGCAGGACAATGTAATGGGAAGCACAGTATTTTAAATAAGATCTAATTCATGTCCTAATTTGCTGGCTATGTGAACTCAGTTCCAGAGCCACAACTCACTGTGACCTTCAGGGATGTTTTCAGACCTGTCTGCACCTGTTCACTCATCTGTGAAAAGAGCATAGAGTATTTTCTTCCCATGTGATGAGTAAATGCAGTACGTGTAATGTAGACGTATGAATTTGAACCCATGGGGGGATGCTTGACAAACCTCACGGATGTCTCTAATCCTGGCCAACTTGGCAAACCCACAGGATGAAGTTTTGTGAACTGACTCACAACCCGGGCTGTGTTCATTTGAGTGCCCAGGAAATGAGGACGATATCAGTATCTGATAAATGAGTAAGAGTTGCTCCTTCCTTGTTCCAATTTCTTTCCTCATCTTTTCAGTTTTGGAGGCTAAAGGGAACAGCTTAATGACAGCAACATCTGAAGGGGGACCAAAAAAGAGCATTGTGTTTTGCTTCTAGAAAATCAGGAGTCACTGAAAGATGGCCCACCTCTAAGACACCCGCCTTTCAAAGCTGCCCCAAATTTCCCTTGGCTCTAACAATTTCTGCTCAATGACAGATAATCTCCATGGCCTCCATCAAAGGGTGGAGTGTGTGTGTGTGTGTGTGTGTGTGTGTGTGTGTGTATGGTGGAGCAGAGAAAAAGAGGAACACGCACTGCCATAGTCTGTGTAGGAGGCCCAGGAACTGCTTGCCACTTTCATAATTCTTTGCTGTGACAGTAAGCAAAAGCTTGCAGAGCCATTTTGCTGTCAGGGGAAGCAGGATGCCCCTGCCATGAGTTTCTAGTGTTAGCTTGATTGCCTTACACAGAGCCTTGCCCTATTCTCTCTTCCTTTCTTCCCTCTGCCTTCTGCCCTAATTCTAGTGAAACAAAGCAAAATTCTTAGACTTATCGCTCTAATGTCTGTGACACTTAGTGTGTGTGAAAATCTGATGGGGCAGAGAATGATTCATTCATTTATTCATGTAAGAAATGTTTACTGAGCACCTACTGTGTGATGGGCACTGGGAATGCAGAGATGAGAAAGGAAACAGTCTCGCTTCTAAGATGCATACAGTCTCCTGGGGTGACAGTTGAGAAAAGACACCGTTTTGGTATGAAATGATGAACGTATAACCTTCTTGCTTAAAACGTGATCCTTGGACTAACAGCATTGGAATCAGCTGGCGTGATGCAGAATCCAGGGCTCTCCCCAGAATCCATCAGCATCTGTGTTTTAACAAGGTCTCCAGGAGACTTGCATGCTTACTTAAAGTTTGAGAAGCACTGGTCTAACACACGGTCCCTGCTATTCATAGGTCTGCAAACTGGTAAATCATTCAATATACCAATGCCAGAGAAATGCACAGTTCTCCATGTTCACGTGTCCAGACTCCACTGAGTTCTCTCCTAGCCTGTTAAGCCAAAGGGAGCAAGTCAGGAGGGTCCTGGGGTTAGAGCCATGTATTGAGATGAGATGGGTAGTAGGAGAGAGATTGTCCTGTCAAACAAAAGAGCCCACAAGAGTTAGGTAAGAGCAGGGGCAGGGGCATCCCAGGAAGGGTCACAGCCTAGACCATCTATGGGGACTACAGGGTGGCTGCATGCAGGCAGGCAGGCAGGCAGGTGGCAAGGACCAGGGGAGCTGAGGGTAGGCAGGAGATATAAGTGTGGCTGCAAGTCTGAAGCCTAGCTCCGAAGAAGTCAGGCAGGAAAGAAGGCCGGTGGCACATCACTGTTCAATCATCGGATCTGAGGGTGATTTCTGTCTCTGTGATCTCAGCTAGTGTTTTAACCTTGCAGATATTCATTTTTCTCGCCTGTACAATCTGGCTAACAAAAGGTACCCGTGAGGTGGCTAAGAGATTAAATAAAGTGTGTAAAGCTCTTGGGTCTGGGGCTGCTTAATGGTATTATTATTCTTCTTCCCACTTTACAGTTGAGGAAACGGAGTCCCATGGACAGTAAGTGAATTTCCCAAGGTCATTCAGCTGGTAAAGAGCAAAGCCCTTCCTCTAGACTGACTCCTAAGAATCTCACAGCTCAATGCGTGGATGTTTATTATTCCACCGATATCACTGTGTATCCTGCTAAGGGGCTGCTGCCTAAGCAGGTTGCCGCATCAAAGACCACACCTTCCAACCTCCAGCCTCAAGTTGGGCTCCCTTCTGGGCCTGGGCGGGCAGACAGAACCCAGCACTTCTGACTGCAGGGTGGAGGCGAGGCTTCCCCAGTAAACTTCCAAATGTGTTCCGGCCCCCATGAGTGCTGTTCCACCTCACCTGCATTCTCTGCCCTGGGTGGGAGTCATTGTCACCCATCCAGGAGCAGGTCACAGCTCTGCTTTTAGTGACTTCCTTAAAATCACTACACTTACTTCCTCTTGTAGGCTGATTGTACAAGATGTGCATTAGCTGATATAATTCCTGTCTTTTATTTTTAGATTCAGGAAATGAGTGAGAAAGCAAGATTATTTCAGGTTTGAGGCAATTTGCTGACAGCACAGGTTCTCCTGGTTCTCCCACTCAGCAGCATCTTACTGGGGTAAATTACTTAAGCTCTAAGTCCTAATGCTCGCACCTGTAAAAAGGAGAAACAGCAATAGTGAGAACTTTGTAAATTTTTATGAGAGAATAGTTGTGAAATACTCTGCACCATTCAAGTAAATGTTAGTAGCCACCATTACTATTTATTTATTTTTATTCCCCAAACAGCCTCTTTCATGCTGGGGGAGTACCAAAAAGAAGGGACTCCAGGTCGTCTTTGCCAAACTTTTGCCATTATGTTTCACCAAGAGGCTGCTTTATACAAAAAAAAAAAAAAAAAAAGTGGTGTGTGTGTGTGTGTGTGTGTGTGTGTGTGTCACAGTTAATGGTAATTTTGACTTTTGAGTATTGAATGAATAGCTCCCTGAATGACCCTTACACGCATCTGGTGTCCTGAGTGTGTTGTGTTTATAACATGGGTGAAAATCCTGATCTTGAAAGAAAAAAGTAAAAATAAAGACCTTGCCATAAATCCTACAAAGTAGGACAAATATTTTTCCAGTAGGTTCTTGAAGGAGCTTTAGAGATGGTGGCCATCACTAAACCTTTCCACTATGCTAGATTTCCTTAGTTTACTTAGTAGGTATGTATTTAGAAAAAATGGTCAAGTATTAGAAAATAAACCTAAGTAGGGCTCCTAAAATCATCCTCGTGCTGTCTCAGCAAGGGAATCATCTGAAAGTCAAGGTCAGTGGCTCTTAGCCTTTCGTGGTTCCTTGGAAAAGGGCCTCATGAAAGCCACAGTACACACTGATGAGTCCCCAGAAAGAAATTCTAATTACACCATGGGCTTATCCCATATGCCAAAAGTATTTGTTGAGTTAAAAAGAATTAATTAATAGAACAAGGATTCTTAACCTAGGTCCAAATATCTCATGAATATTCTGAATGGTCAGCAAAAATTGGGGATATATCTACATTTCTGGGGTATCTACATACAATTCTCAAAGGCTCTATGGTCCAAAATGATTAAGAATCATTTTGCCTTTTGGGATTCCTGGCCATCTTCATGGCTGCTCTTGGTTAGAAGCCACCCCACACCCACAGCTGGAATATGATGGCCACAAAGAAGATGAAAAGTCCCTGGAGTCCATCAACTCTAGTCTCCAAGCCATTAAGAAGGGTGGAAAGTACAAGCTGGGGCAAGCCAGCTCTGAAGATGATAGACAGGCAAAGTGAAACTGATCATCCCCACCAACCACCTGGCCTCAAGGAAATCTGAAATACAGCACTAAGCCACAATCTCTCCAGCAGTAATAACATTAAATTGGGCACAGCATATGGAAAATACCATAGGAAGAGCACCCTGGTATCACTGATCCAGAGAATTATGAGATTCTTTTTTTTTTTTTTTGAGACAGGGTCTCACTCTGTTGCCTAGGCTGGAGTGCAGTGACACCATCTTGGCTCAGTGCAACCTCCACCTCCAAGATTCAAGCCATCTTCCTACCTTGGCCTCCTGAGTAGCTGGGACTACAGGGCACATGTCATCATGTCCAGCTAATTTTTGTATTTTTGTAGAGAAGAGGTCTCGCTATGTTGCCCAGGCTGGCCTCGAAGTCCTAGACTCAAGGAATCTGTCCGCCTCAGACTCCCAAAGTGCTGGAATTATAGGCATGAGCTACTGTACCCAGCCCTGAGATCTTTAGAAGCAAGCTAGAACAGACTGATGAAAGAAAATAATGCAAATTTTCTTTAATAAAACTGGCCAGAGCTTGTTTTTCAAAAGGAAGGAAGAAAGGAAGGAAGGGAGGGAGGGAGGGAGGGAGGAAGGAAGGAAGGAAGGAAGGAAGGAAGGAAGGAAGGAGGGACGGAAAGAAGGAAGGAAGGATAGGTCATAGCAGTATTTTGAGGGAGGAAGTCATATGCTATCCCCAAAGCCAAAATCAACTGGGCAAATTTGACAGCTTGGAGGAGCGAAACGTAAGGTATTTGAGTTCTGGCTTCAGCATGCCTCCCACCTCCTGATTCACCAGGGCAGACCCTCTCACTGCTGCCCGAAACCTAGTCCTCCCCCTCTGCCTAGAAGACTGTCTCCATTTACAACAGATTCCCTCCTGGCCATCCTTCAGGACTGCACACTCAGTTATAAAAGCCTCCTTCCCTGCCTGAGGACAATAGATGGCTCCTTTAATCACCCAAATTATCTTCAGAGGCTCCTTGCTATTTCCCAGATACAAAAGCCCTTACAGTATTGCTTATACAATGATAGCTTATTATTTATTGATTTGTGTTTGCACCCTGGTCTGTGTTTCCTGGTCATTGTGGCCCAGGTGTTTATTCTAGATTCAAAGCTGTCAAAGAATCACTGCTGTTTAATTTTCTTTTGCGTAGGAGGTATTCAAAGCAAAAATTAGATGACAGACATTTCAGATTTTGCAGCACTGTTTGCTACAATTAGGAGAACTGGTTCTGTCAAAGCCTCACCTATGGCTTCAATTAATTCTGGACATTATTATTTTCCGTGCCCTGTTCTCAAGTACAATGGGCATCCTCTTTTTAAATCTGCGCACATCTGATTTCTGACTCAGCTCCTCCCACAGTCCCACACTTATGGTTTGGAGTTTTCATTTCACTAAGAAAGGGAGAAATTCTTGCTGGGGAATGGTTCTTCAGGCATTCAGAGCCTCACTATCTTTGTCTGGAAAAGCAAGGTTTTTCCCCCCGCAGCTTTGAAGGCTGCACGTTCGATCTCATTTTGTTTGCCTGCCTCTCTTGGCTCCCTCCTACCCACAGGGTGCCACAGCGCACTCTTTCCCAGTAGCAAAGGCACCGTGTCTCACGAGCTGGCTGCTTATTCATTTCTGAGTCAAACTCTAGACCATGCTTGCCCCTTCAGGCACTCGGCCCTCTGAGCACAAATACAACAGGGCTTTGCACTCCAGGCTCTCGGCCAGAGTAACCTCTGGAGGCCTAAGGCCACGTGGCATCAGGCCTGAAGTGCCCTCCTTTACTCCATGACATCAAAGCCTGCTTCAGATGGCTGGGCCACATCCTGCTGGCTTCATGTCTGCCAAGAAGAGCTTGGGGCACTTTGACTACAACAGTCAAGCATCCTGGGGGCCTCCTTCCAATTAAGGCCCGCAGGTTTTACACTTATTTCCCCAGAACTTATCTGTGCCTTTCACAGCCCACACCACTTACAGGGGCTTTGTTCCCTTCTCAGCTGCAGTTTATTTGTTTATTTTTTGAAACACGAAGGGAGGCCAGAGATGGGAAACTTTGAGCTTTTGCACGCTTCTCCACTGGGTCTCCTCGATGGAGAAGGCTGGCAGTGCTCCCCACCCCCCGCAGCCACCCATGCTCCAAAGCCAGGACGTGAGTCTCGCAGTACTGCAGACAGCCCCTAAAGTGTGTACCCCCAATTTGAGCTCATCTGACCCAGTTAAGGAGCCAGAATGGGAGAAGTATCCGCCAGTCATGAGCTCTGGCTGGGGACCCTGCCCTCCCCCTCGCGCCCAGCCTTGATGTCCTTCTGGGCAGCTTCAAGCAGCAGCTGCAAAATGTCAGTGCAAGAGGCAGAAGGACCAGGGCGGGGAGAGCGTGCCGGCTCCGGATGATAGAAGCAGAGGGAAAGTCTAGAAGTGCACGGAGCAGGGGGCTAGGTGGGATCGCAGGCAGCGAGGACAGCCCAGGATCCCAGAGACCGCAGCCAGGTGGAGGCGTCTTGCGGGCACCTGGCAACGGGCCGGGGCCCGCGGCGAGGCCACCCACCTCTTGATGTAGCTGCTGAGGCGGTAGAGCTGCCCGTCGAGGCGCACGAGGCCGTCGCAGAAGACGTTGAAGCCCTCCCGCGCCGCCGCCGGCTCCCCGGGCCCGGCCACTACGAGCTGGTCGCCGCGCAGCTGGATGGCACCGGGCTGCAGGCGAAGCAGCTGCGCCAACGGCAGCAGGGCCAGCTCGCAGTCGCAGGTCCACAGGCTGCGCAGCTCCCCCGACGAGATGGAGGTCAGGCTTGGCCTGGCCACCGGCTCGCAGGCCGCCCCCGCCATGCCCGCGACGTCGGTCCTGGCACCGCCTGCCTCCGGCACCCGAGGGTTCCCAGGAGAGGCCGGGCGCCCTGCCTGCGTCAGCGCGCGCAGGGTGCCGAGAGGATCGGTCTGCCCGCCTGGCCGGGACGCGGTGGCCGCTCGGGTGCCCGCCTGTCCTCCCGGATGGCCCCTCCGCAGCTGCCACTCGCTGGGAGCGCTGCAGGCACCGCGCGGAGAAAGCGGCCCCGGCGCAGCACGGCCCCTTTTATCCGCCCTAGGGACGCCCGCCTCGTCCCGGCCGGCCCACGGCCACGACCCTAGACGCTCGGGGCCGAGTTATCATCATCTCATAACTTGGCATGCTCTTGTCTGCTCTCAGCCAAGGCTTAGTCATCCCCCTGGGGTCCGCTACTCAACACCAGGGCTGGACTCCGCCCTGTCTGGCGGACACTGCAGGAAGCAGGAGGTGGGGAGAGTCCTCGCACAGTTCCCAGGCCCTGCCTCTGGTGGGCGGCGGGGGTGGTGGGGCGCACCGCACCACCACTGCCTGAGACACCACACCCCTGATGTTGATTGGAGAAGAATGCAAGGGCTCTGGCCCCACCCACTCCACCTGGGGCCCAGAGGATGTCAAAGGCCAGTGCCGGAACTCCGATCCCCACCTCAGTACCAGACCTCTCACCCAGCCTCAGTTTCCTGCCGTTTCACTCCATCCAGATCTACCCTGCATTTCCCTCCTTCAGCCTTTGCTTCCGCTGGTTCCTGGCCCTGGATCCCTTCTCCCTAGAAATTCCACTGATCATCACATGGCTTTTCCATAAAGCCTTCAGGAATCCCACGTGGGCTTCATCCTTTGCTTCTCCTTTCTACTGCACGGTGAACCCTAGACTGCAGTGTGCCATGCAGTGGGGATAGCAGAGTCTTAGCATCCTTCATCCTCCCCGGCCTCCCTAGTAGGTCGTGATCTCCTTGAGCCCTAGAATATGCTCATTTGTTCAGTCTATAAACATGTGAGTGCTAGCCATGTGCTCATTGACTTGTAAAAGGAGGGCTAATTTATTCAATTTAATTAAACACCTATTTCTGCTGCGAAGCCTGGATGGAACGGGAGGGGAATCTAGCCCAGTTTTTTGAGGCTTTCTGGAGTACTGTGATTTAGGATTCTAAGTTACATCCTCAAAGTTGAGGAGAACTTAGAGAATATCTTTAGTTTGTCTTTAGATGTCCCCATATGAACTCTTGTGTAGGTTTAATCAGATGGAATGAAGAGTCCTCCTGCCATATCTCATTTAAATCGCAGAATATAAATAAGCCCATGGTCTTCTCTTCTTCTAGGTGCATACCTATCCTTTCCCCAGACGTGGATCTTTTAGCCATGGGATCATTACCCCATCTCTGGGCCTCTCTGAAGAAATCTAAGTCACTGATCATGAATTGATCAATACTGAATCAGTCTTTTGCAGGGCAGGAAGGATGCTCTACCTGAGATAAAAGCATCCAGAAAATCTTCTTGCAAAGGGAAGTTTGGGGAACCCTGCTTAGAGGATGGGTCTGGGGTGGGCTAAGATGGCAGACAGGACTCAGAGGCTGGGGTTGTTTCACAGAGGAGGGATTTGGTGTCAGCAGTTAAATCTATCGTGCCCTATTTAGGACTTCACCCTTGTCCGAAATATTAACAGGGTCATCACTATGCACCAGGGACCATGTTAAGCTTCAAGGTCACACACGCATGTACACAAGGGCCCAATAAGTGCTACCATACATATAGGGACTGAGCACTATAGGAGATAAGTGGTTCTTAGAGGCCTCAAGAAGGGTGCTCAAAGGAGGTGACACATGGGCTAGACTTTGAATAAGAGTGGCAGCCCCCACGTGAAGGAGCAGCAGCAATAAGAAGATGAGAGAGAAGATTCTGTACCATCCTATGCAAAGAGAGATGCTATGGTCCATCTGGGGAAAGGGGGAGATTTTTAAGTGGCTAGAGCAGACTACCCTATTTGGGATAAGAGGGGTGAGTTTAGAAAGGGATGTTGAAGCCAGATTGTGGCAGGCCCTCTGAGTCGTCTAGGAGTTTGGATTCTTAAGACAATGAGGAGCCTTGGGATGTTTTAAAGAAACGAAGTGATATGATTGTGCCTGAGTTCAGATAGGCACCTTTGGTTATGATCATGCAGAAGATGTTTTGAAATCAGAAGACCAGAGGCAGAGAAACTAGGAGATTGATGTAATAATCCAGATAACATATGATGAGGGTCTGAACAAAAAGCAGCTGTGGAAATGGAGATGAGCTTTCAACATTTTCGAGTTAGAGTCAGCAGGATTTCATGAGTAAATTAATGAAAAAGAGCAGGGAAAGACACCTCGTCTCTCGCTTGGGTACCCAGAAAGATGGTGACACCAGTAACAAAGCGAGGGTCCACGGGAGGAAGAGCAGGGGCTTGGGGAGAGAGAGTGGTGAGTTCAAGGGGACACGAACTCATCATTCTCATGAAACATTAAGATAGAAAAGTCCCGGAGGCAAGGAGTCAGCTGGGTCTGGAGTTCTGGAGAGACGAGGTCAATGATTGAGATTTGCAAGTCCCTAGATCAAAGATGGGGTTGAAGCCAAGGAAGTGGATGGGAGCATCTAGCTAATCCGTGGTAGAGTAGGAATTTGAACCCAAGCCTTTGGTTTACTTCAACATATGTTAATTGAGCATCTGCTATGTTTAGTGCTTTACTGGAGATACAGAGTTGAATAGAGGATGGCCCCTGTCCTCAAATTACAGGGAGAAATGCTGGAATCAGCATGATCTAGTCTTCAGGCACCATGTCCAAACATGTGGCTGAAATCTAGTTATATTTTGCCTACATCTGCAATCTGCTGGTGGAATATACCCTCAACAATAATAATGGCTGCAAAAGTTGCTTTCAATTAGTAAGTCAATGAGGGCAAGTCCGCTACAGAGCCCTCACCAACCCCTACCCTCCCCATTCCACATAGATCAAACTCCACAACTCACCCTATGAGCTTCACTTCACACCGATCAAGCTCAAAAACTGTTAATTGCCCTTGAACCTGCACCACACAGTCTGTGGCTTTCTTGAGGGGTAAAATGTTACATCAGGGTTTTGTATCAGAATTACATGCATTTGTTTCAGATTAACATAGCAGTCCCTTCCACCAAAATCTGTTTCCTGCCCTGGCACAGTGGCTCGTGCCTGTAATCCCAGTACTTTGGGAGGCCAAGGTGGGTGGATCACTTAAGGTCAGGAGTTCAAGATCAGTCTGGCCAACATGGTGAAACCCCGTCTCTACTAAAAATACAAAAATTAGCTGGGTGTGGTGGTAAATGCCTATAATCCCAGGTACTCGGGAGGCTGAGGTAGGAGAATCGCTTGAATCTGAGAGGCAGAGGTTGCAGTGAGCTGAGATCACCCATTGCACTCCAGCCTGTGACAAGAGCGAAACTCCATCTCAAAAAAAAAGAAAGAAAGAAAGGAAGAAAGAAACTGTCTCCTTCACAGTAAAATATCAACACTTATCTGAGTAGAAGAATTAAATGAAAGTTTTCTTTACCTTTTACACAGCTCTGTGATTTTACGATTTTCCTGTATTTTCCAAATAAATGTGTATTGTTGTTTTATACAGAAAAATGATGTTGAGCATAATAAAAATATTTTAAAGGTGGTTTCTTGGTATGTTGTCTAGAGGTTTCCTTTGATGCATTTTCAGCAAAACACCTGCATTTCTTCATGGGTAATTTATGCATTACCAAAATGCCAGAGAAGGATATGAAAAAGTGAAGCGAAGAATAAATGGTATTCAGTGTAATGTAAGCCATTGCTAGGCAGTGGAGAGCTAGAGAGATCTTTTCATGTTTAGTGTCCTTTTCATTACCCAAGTACCAACCAGGCAAACAGTCCTGGTGAAGACCTTTTCCATCTTTTTTTACACTGATGGTCTGCTTACACAGTTGTGTTCATACTGTAGAATTTTTATTCTGCTTTGCACATTTAACACTAGAGGTATATCATGTTGTGAAAATTGCATTTTCTTTGTGAAGAGTATTTTAAATCACTATGCCATTTTCCATCAAATATATGTTCGATTGTTTGTCTAGACATTTCTTTACTCGTGAATACTCGGATTGCTTCTGGTTTTCCTTGTAAATAATGCTGCAATAAACATCTTCAGACTTCGATTTTGTTTTTCTGTATTCAAGCTCTCAGAGGGAGAATTACCTGGACAAGCGATATCAGAATGTGTATTGCTCTGGAAATGTGTGTCATTATTTTACTAAAGGTTTGTACCAATTTGTCTTCTCACCAGCAGTGATTTCTCATGGTTTTAAATCTTTGCAATTGGGGTAAGGTACCTCACAGCTATTTACACTACAAGTGAGATTAACAGTTTAGCTATAATGCTACCACTCAAATTTAGAGACTTTATAGCAAAGCGATCGCTCTTTGGTGAGTTTGTGGCTATGGCCACAGGTAGAAGACAAGATAAAGATTTTGCCATCCTCACGTGTTCCCATTAAGGCAAACTGTGTTTTGGTGACATTACCAGCTTGCAGGTTCAGTTTCTCAGCTTTGGAGGTCCAAAGTTCATGTTCAGAAACTTTGATTCAACCTCACTAGATTCACAAAAGACTAAAAATCAATTAGGCACCACCACTATCCTCATTTTCTAATTTTCTGTCAGCCTACAACCATCTACAGGTTTCTTTTGTCTTAAACAAAAATAACTTTTTAAACATTTTAACATCTTACTTTCTGTTTTAGTACCTTTCCATTTCTCTTCTTCTATGGTCAAACTTCCTGAAAAAAATTCTCTGAATTCCTTGCCTGACATTTACTCCTCAGAACTTCTGCCCTGACTTCTGCCCATCACGCCTCCTGAAACTGACCAAGTTCAGTGACCTCCTTGTTACTAAACCTCATAAACACTCTCTGTTTTGATTTCACTCGACTATGCTTGTCTCTTCAGTTCTCTCTTTTCTTAGCTTGTGAAGAACTTGCACGATGTAGTGAAAGGGGCAAGGGGCTTAGAGTTTAAAATCTAACTCTAACATTTGCTAGCTGTGTCATCTGGAGCAAATTTCCTAAACGCTCTTGTCCTTCATTTTCTCATCTCTGCAGTTAGGACAATAGAGGGAGAGGCAGGATAACAACGCAATTAAGAGCTCAGACTCTGGTGCCTTGTCACCTGGGCTGGAGTCTTGAGTCTAGCTCTGTGGTCTTGAACACGTCACCCCTATGTGCTTCAGTTGCCTCTTCTGTGAAGAGCAATGTTTGTGAGGATTCGACGCGCTATGACCAAGTACTCCTAAGAATTGTCCGGCACAGAGTAAGTGCAATGTAAGTGTTTGCTTGACACCTGCATCGGGGGACTTCTGTAAGAGTACAGTGAGGTGACCGCCCGCGCACAGCATCTAGCTCAGTGTATGGCCTTCGAGTAATAGTGCCGGCTCCCCGTCTTCTCCCGGTCTTTGTCCCTCTTTTCAGGCCAGTCATTTTCCTGAGCAGCAGAGTTCTGTCCTTGTCCACCTTCCCTTTCCCTGGGTGACTTTCTCCAAATCTTTGGCTCTGATGGCCACTTATAAACTGATGATGTCTGAATCTAGCTCCAGGCCAGATTTCTTGTCAGACTCTCCGACCAACTGCCTGCTAACCTCTCGACATGATTTCTCCCTAGTACCTACAACTCATCATCTTCCTCCTGTCAGATGTGCTCTTTCTCCTGTGTTTCTCATCCCAGGGAGGCGTCACCATCCCGCCATCCAGTGAGGGCATCCTAGACTGCACCTTCTCACTTCCTCCCTCCACCCCTACCCTCCTCTGCTGTTCCTCCACCTCAATCCTTCTAGCCAACTGGCTGCCTCCACCTGCTGACTCTGCCTTCTACAAATCTCAGGAATGTCTTGATTCCTTCCCACCCCCACTGCCTTTGATTTTGCTAAGCCTTCCTCCACTTTTGCTCAGGACCATCTCAGTAGCCTTCATACCAGTTTCCCCTCTCCCAAGCTCTCCTCCCTGTGTCCGCCCCGAGCAATTCACATATTGAAGTTCTAACACCCAGCACCACAGGATGTGACTGTATTTGGAGATGGTTTAGAGAACTCATTCAGGTCAAATTCGGTCATAAGGGTGGGACTCGAATCCCACAGGTCTGGTGTCCCTATAAGAAGAGAAAGGTTTCAGAGTTTGTGGGCTTATAGAGGAAAGATGGTATGAGGATACAGCAGGAAGCAGCTGTATCAAACCAGGGAAAGAGCCCCCAACAGAAACTGAACTTGCATCTTGCTCTGGTTTGAATGGGTCAAACCAATCCAAAGCAAAGTCCATGGACTGGAGACTTAATCCCCAATGCAACCTCTCTTTATATACAAAGAGAGGTGATTAGGTCCTGGAGGCGCTGCCTCATGCGTGGATGAATGCTGTTATCTCAGGAGCCGGAGTGTGACGGAGAGAGTGGGCTTGTTATAAAAGCCAGTCTGGTCCTCTCTAATTCTTTCACCTTTTGCCATGGGATGATACAGCAAGAAGCCTCTCCCAGATGCTGGCAACTTGATCTTGGGCTTCCCAGCCTCTGGAACTGTCAGACAAATACACTTCTGTTCATTATAAATTACCCAGTTGGTGGTATTCTGTTATCGCAGCAGAAACAGACTAAGACGCAAAGTTGGTGGCACTTTGTGACAGCCGCCCGAGCTGTCTAAGCCCCTTCCTCATGCTCAGATACACAGCCTTTGCTTAAGGCTTGTGAAATACGGCTTGCAGCTCCCCGAGGGTGCAGCTGGCATTGATGCTGTGGACAGGCTGTTCCTGCTACACAGCTTCCGCCCGTCTTCACAGCCCCTCACTCATCTTTTAAGACACAGTTTCAACATCACCTACTCAGACTAATTTTGGTGTCCTTCCTGCTTGTCTCATAGGACAAATGATACATGCTGCGTGTCCCCTTATCACATCATGTACTATAAGCGTTGTGTTATTGATTTACTTGTCTGTCTCACCCACTAAGCCCATGAGAAAAGAAAACGGCATCTTATGCCTTTTTATTCCTAGTACAATGTGGTTTCACAGAAGATATCAGAGTTATTTTTATTGAATGAATGAATAAATGAATGAAAAGCAGCATTGAGTCATGGTTATATATAAAGTTCCGAGAACAGTGCCTGGCATAAATAAGCACTATTGAGTGTTTGTTAAATAAATGAACAAAATAGATCTGAACATGTCTCAGATCGTTTTTTCTGCAATTGTAACTGTAAAAAGTCTTGTGAAAGCTAAAGAAGGAACATATGTGAAAATAAAAGCCCAGATTTGCAAAGAAATCCACTCATGCAAATACGTTCAAATTTGAAGTTATTGCACTAATTCCTGACAACTTTAGTCATGGCTAAACTAGAATGGAAAATTTTACTTCCTTCCCTCTGCTTACCTCATTGGGCTCTGACTGTGTTATTCTCTGAGTTCACTGCTTCCTGTCTGCCCAAGTAAACACTCACTGCTGGTTGCAGGGTTCACGCGGAAACCTTCCCAGGCCTGTCGGTTGATCCTGGATACGTATGTGGTTTGGCACTTTGGTGAAACCTCTTTAATTGCTGGTGGGGTGCTCAGTGCTGTGGGGCACTGGGGCAATTGTAGGTTAGGACATTGCAGCAGCTAGGAGCATCTGGTACATGGAGAGTGTGGAGGAGGTGCAAGTGACTTTGGAGAAGAGTGAGTCTATTGATGTGAACACGTGTGGAAACCAGGGTACCATTCGATTCCACAAACACTGATAGAATGTTGGCATGGGGTAGGAGTGTGTGACTCCAAGATGCCTAAGACCTGTTTCCTGTCTCCAGGGGCCTCAAAGCCAAGCCAGCTACAAGTGGTCAACAAGTGTTGGAGGAGAAGATGGAGGACCTAGGAGGGAGACATGAGCAGAGCCAGATATGTAGGAGAAAGCCAGGATGGAGGGTCTCTAAGCCTAAGAACAGGAGTGTTGGTTAGGTACAGGACACAACTGAGGGCTCATCTAGAACTTTTAAAGAGGCTGGATGCAGTAGAAATCATATTTGAAAGAGTATGTTGTAAAGACTTGAAAATTTTCTGTATATTGTGATTTTTTGGCATCTTATAAAACCTTTCTGGCTGGGGAAAGACCCTCCTGGATCCAACCAATTCTTAAATAAAACACTTAGACTGAAGCATGCCTTTGATATGCAAACTAATCAATGCAATGCCAGACCTCCTGTATCTGGCCAGTGCACGGCAGGAGGCAGTATTCCTCTGCCTACATCATCCCAGGACCAGGTGCCAGGCAACAGAGACCCCTCTTTGTAGCCCAAAGCCTGCCAGAATTATTCAGACTAGCCCATCCAAAACCGTTCACCCTGCCCTGCCTTGCCTTTCCCAGGAAACCCCAACAAAGGTTATGGCTTAAACCTCCCCCTCATCCTGCCTTCTGCGCCTCCACCCTGGTGTCTTTCCCACATGGACCAGCGTGGCATGTGTGCCCCTTGTCCTTAGGACCTGTAAGTATAATCAGCTTCGTTTCTTCCTGAGCCTCTCCTGCATCTCCTCCATAGCTGCACCTGACTATCTCATAAAAGAATAAAAAAATAGAGGGATGGCTCTTAGTAATAGTGTCTACAGATAAGATTCTTGCTTTAGCAGGGGGGTTGCACTAGAAGACCTCTGAGAGCCCTTCTAACTCTAAAGATTTATTACCCTAAAATGGGCAGATTTGGGGAGGCAAAGGATGAAGCCAGGGAATCCTATAATACTGTCAAAATCACTGCTGCTCCTGGAACAAAGGGCCAAATTGTTCTTGGGATTTCTGCACCCCATTGACAGACAGCACCATCCACAACCACCATAACTAGAATGGCTGATACTTAGTGAGGATTCCGCATGTCAGACACTGTTCTAAGTGGCTTCAATGGATGATTCTATGTACTCCTCCAAACTAAGAACTATTTATATTCTCATTTTATAGAAGGGGAAATAGAGGCACACGGAATGCCAGTAACTTGTAACTTGCTCAGCCATACAGCTGGTGCAATGAAGAAGCACATTTTATGAACCCCTTCCTACCCCAAGGCAGCTGAGCTGACAAGATGGAAAAGATGAAAAGCTTCACTCTTCACATCTGTCGACTGTAGAACAGTCGTGGGAAAAGTACGGTCCACTAGCCAAATCCAGCCTCCTGCCCATTTTGTATGACCATGATTAAGAATGTTTTCTACATTTTTAGAGATTGCATTGCATCTGTAGCTCATTTTGGGTAGTAGTGTTAAACAGTTGGGAAAACAAAAACAAAAAAAAAGAGTAATAATTTTGTGACATGGAAAAATAATACAAAGTAAGCTCACATTTCAAAGTCTTTAAATAAAGTTTTATTGAAACAGAGCCACATCCATTTGTTTCATATGGCTGCTTCCATGCTACAAAAAGCAAGGCTGAATAGTGGCAACAGAGACTCTCTGGACCTTAAAACCTAAAATATTTATGCCTAGCCGTTTTCAAAGAAAGTTTGCCACTCCTTGCTCTAGAAGCGACACTGGAGTTTAGAGTAAGTTATTCTCTCTTCTCTAGGCAACCCTCAGCAGCCCCCTCTCTCTCCAGAACTTAAAGTATCCCCTTCCCCATTTAAAAGAATCCAGACCAAAAGAGAATAAAGTCACCTTAAACCCAGACTCCTCCTCCTTCAAGTCCTTGCATTAAATTTTTTAAAAGGAACTTTACACAATGGCCTTTTTTCTATTGTTCACACGCTTTGGCATGTTGGCGGGGGCTGTGTTCATGCATTCATTCACCCTGTCATTCATTCATTCATTCATTCATTCATTCATTCATTCATTCCACAAACGCTGATGGAGCCCCTTGGCCCTGATGCTTTCCAGGGTGGATGAGGGAGTGGGAAGTGGAGACTCACTCTCCACGGTCAGTAGTTACCTCTGGTCTTAGACCGGAACTGCATGGTCAGGCACACACTTTGAACTTGGACAGACCTGAGTTAAGATCCCAGCACTTCCACTTCGGAGCTCTATGACTCCGTGGCAGCCAGAAAACCACAGGGCACTGCAAAACGTGGGGATACCCTTATCACCTTCCCATGCATGCTAGGAATAATCAATAAAACAATGTGTGGAAAGCACTTTGCACAAGGCAGAGTACAGGGCCAGCCCCCAGAAAACTGTGACAGCTGTCGTCATGACCATCACCACCACCATGGTCCTGAAGAGTCTAAACAGGTTCAGAAATCTGTGTACTCTTTTGAAACTTCTATTTCTTTAATACTGGGAAACACTGTACTATTTCTAGTCCCCTTGGTATTTGTTAAATCACAAGAGCCGAAAAAATTTTTCAGAAAAAAAAAATAATAAGAATTTTCCTCACATTAACATCCTCCACAATTTTGAAAAAAACACTGAGCAGAAATAACAAGAAACTTGGCAATGCCTGGCTGACAACAGCCAGAGGGGGAGGCCCCTCACATGAGCGGCCTGAACTCCCGGCCTGCACGTCAGGGCTCTGGAATGCGGGCCTAATGCAATAATTCCTTTAGTAGAAAAAAACTGACAGGCACAGAATGTTCAGAAAGAAATAAAATGAAAACAAAAAAGCAAACCCCCTACACACATTTTGTGTCTTTGTGAGACTTCACAATCAAGGGCTTAGCAGAGAGATGGAGTGGGGAAAGCTGAGCCAGCCCTCCCTTAATCCAATTTTGGCCTGTAAGTTACCAAAGCAGTGGAACAAGGGCAAAAATCCATGTTTTCTAAATTTCGTAGTGAAAAAAAAAAAAAAACAACTTGTTTCGCTTTGCTGCTAAGTGATTTGTAAGTGCAGAAATATCAGAAAGTATTCATTTAATTTTTTCAGATAATAAACAGAAGCCCCCTCTATCATCTTACCACCCAGAGGTAAGCACTGAAAAAGTTAGTGTGTGTCCCCAAGCCTTTGTCTATCTGTGAGGAGCAGAGGGCATAGAGTTCACTATGTCACCCAGGGCGGCCGGGTTGGTGCTTAGGACGGGAGACTTAGGAGCCTCGCTATCTGGATTTCAATCCTGGCTTGCCTCATTAGCTGTGTGACTATAGGCAAGTGCTTCCCTCTTTCTGCCTCAGTTTCCTTATCTGTGAAATGGAGTTTATTATAGCACTAACTTCTTGGGGTTGTACGGAGAATTAAATGAATTATTATATGTAAAGCCCTGAGAACCAAGACTGGCACTGCTTCTCTCTCTCTCCAGAGACACATACACATACACATGCACACATACTAAAATATGTCATTTATATGTACACTATGATACATATTTATTAATATGTGTGCATTTTTCCTAAATAAAATTACATCCAACTGCTCATGGTACTGTACTTGGGAGCCTTTCTTTTCATGGCTTAATGATGACATCTATGACCCCATATTACCAATATTTTAAATTGTTGCTCATTTTTCATGATCACAAATAAAAATTGTTCCATTTACATTTTTGCATTTGTATCTTTGGCAACTTGTCCAATTACTGGCTGATAATTCATCCCTAACCTGGATCAGATGCTACACTCTTTTCCAAGGATTTTGATACATAACGCCAAACTGCTCTCCATGAAGTTACCTATTTCCCAAAGTCTTTGCCAAAACTGCATATTGTTATTCTCTTTTATTTTTTCCCCACCAGGGTGGAGAATTTTATTGTTTTACTATTTTAAATTTTGTTACCAGGAAGGTGAAAACTTTTTATGTTTATTGTCCATCTTTATATTTTTTTCTACTGTGAATTTGCTATTTAGATCTGTTGTTAATATATTAAACATGTTACCTTTTCAAAATTGTATCATTTACCTTTTTGATTGATAAGCTCCAAAATACATCAGAATATATTTTTTACCATTCAAAAATTCTGAATGCGTGTGTATGTGTATGTGTGTTTGAAGCCCTTAAGTCTAGAAATATTTTTCCACTATGACTTTTATCCTGGGATCCCCAGTTATAGTTTTTCTCTACCTTCCCCTAAATCATAATAATATTAAAAAAAAATTTCTTCCAATGCACTTATAATTTCATTTTTAAAAATTGAATTTATCTCAAGCTTAACTTGAAACTTAAAGCTGATATGTGTGGTTTCTTCTTGAGGCTCAGTGATTCTATAAATTGATCAGTATCCGAGACTGTAATGGATGGATTAAACAAAAATTTGTCAATTTCTTTGAACAATTTTCTCCTCTAAAAAGCAAAAACAGTGAAATCTCTGCTTGTCATGTTGTGAATGAACATGTTTTGAAAAGTGTCTAATGCTATACCAGTATAACGATTATGACTAAATTCAACTTCAGAATGAGAAAGAAGTGAGACAGAGAAGTGCAACATTTCAAGTTCTCCCAAGAAGGGAGAGTACTCGGCTATAAATTTTCTTGATTTGAATGATTGATGAGCTCACGAAGTTTCCTAAGTCACGTACTTGGGAGCCATTGGGGTTGTGTAGGACAAAGGTATTGTCTGAGCATGTCAGTGATCCTTTATATATATCACAGAATTGACTTAATACTGTCAGAAAAAAAAAAAAGAGACCCACCAAGATTCAAGTCTAATAAATTAAAAAGTAAAAAGAGGTTATCAGGTATTTCTAAAAAAAAAAAAAAATTGCATTCCTTAGGTTGCTTTGAGTCTCCATGAATGTCATGCCAAATTTGTTAGAGTTATGTAGAACTACCACCTCTATTGCACAATATTTGCAAGCTTCTCCCCATTTTTTTCTCTCATTAGACTCGTGCAGATGAGATAGGTCAGAAGCAGCAAGTCAGGCCACCTCACTCTTGTTCCAACATTCTGGGCTCTGCTCAGAGCTGTCTCCACCCACACCGGAGCCTTCCTTGCCCCGGAATTCAGTGCGCTGTCACTTGGCGGCCTCAGCCAGAGTGGCCAGAGGGGACACCGGTGAGAGCTAACAGCCTCCCACCCTTGTGCTTCTTCCATTGGCCCTGAACGTGAATAAATCATGCCATTGACACCTGAAGGGACTCAACTTCAAAGATGAGAGAAATCACCCAAGGGGAACAGCACCACGTTTATGAGTGAAGGGTTAAGAAGCTGCTCTCAAAGTATCTGAAAGGATACCAAGAATGTGCTGAATAATCTATGTCATTCTGAATAATCTACAGTCAACTCTTTTGTAGTTAGTTTGCTCAGGGTCCTGAAGGAGATTCTCAGTGTTGAAGTACGTGAACTAAAGCTTCCCTCGTTCTCTCAGATGAAAGCTAGAAAATGCAGCAATGAGAGATACAAGGGAGCAGTGTTCCACCCTCATTAACTCATTATGGAACTCTGATTGAATTTAAGGGAAAAATCTTGATTCTACAAAGTGTGCCCTTCATTTTCTTCTTTCTGTGCTACTGAACACTTTGAAGATATAGCCTTTTTTTCTTTAAGAAAAGCAAAAAATAAGTGTGACAACATATTTTTTCATGACTCTAAATTTGTCCTACTTATATAAAAAGTACAAAATAACACCTACCCTTTCCTATCTGCCTGGTACTTTTAAGGTAAATATTACCCATTTTCTAGATAAGGAAAATGACTCTGAGAGAGAGCAGGTTACTTGCCTAAATTGTTGGAGTTAGGGTTTGAACCTGCTCCGTCTCACTCAAAAGCTTTTGCTCTTTCCAGTACTCAGGGCTGAAAAAGGGGAAATGGAACCTTGCTGAGTTTTTAAATCCTGAAACAATTTTCAACTACTGATTCTTGGAATCTAATTCTTTGAGGTTTCTATTAGATATAAGGAGCCAAATTTCTTGGTTATGTCTTCTTTCATTCCATCCGTAGGGAACTACCATTCAGGCTATTTTCCTGCCTGCTCGGTTAGTTGGTGCCTCATTCCCACAGGGTAATCTTCCTTCTACTTTCTTGTTACTCTGCAATCCGACAGAATCTCAAATCTGTATGTTGCCTCACCCATGAAGTACAGATTTTTGATCTACTATAATACATGCTAAAGTAGTAAAATTCAACCCTCAATGGTCCCCAAGAGAATTGAATGAAAGAATATCCTGACATACTGGCAGAGGGAGTCTTAGACACTGAGAAGAATATAATTCAATATTTGTGATGTATTCCAATGGTACCAAGTACTTACAACATGAAACGATTGGCATGGCTTTCCACCTGAGAAGTCCCCATTCTTAAGGTGAACACAGTGGAAACTGGATATATGTAATAGAAAAGGGATTTGAAACAGCCAGGTGTGGTGGCTCACGCCTGTAATCCCAGAACTTTGGGAGGCCGAGGCAGGCGGATCACCTGAGGTCAGGAGTTTGAGATCAGCCTGCCAACGTGGTGAAACCTCAGAATGAGAAAGGAGTGAGACACAGACTCTACTAAAATACAAAAATACAAAAATTAGCCAGGCGTGGTGGTGGGCACCTGTAATCCCAGCTACTTGGGAAGCCGAGGCAGGAGAATCGCTTGAACCCGTGAGGCCGAGGTTGCAGTGTACCAAGATTGCACCACTGCTCTCCAGCCTGGATGGCAAAAGCAAGGCTCTGTCTCACAAAAAAAAAAAAAAGAAAGAAAGAAAGAGAAAGAAAAGAAAGAAAACGGATTTGAAACATCAGGACCCTCCCTAGCAAGTCATGGCAGGACCTGATGGGTAAATACCATAACCGTTTAACTGTCTGAAACTTTGAAAAGTGCATCAGAAGATTAGAAATATCAATTTTCTTTTTCTTTTTTTCACTAGACAGACTGGGACAAATTAATATTTATTTTGACCACTGAACCTCCTACCTCTACATAGGCATTTGGTAAATATTTGTTGAAAAAGCGAATGAATAATTATAACTAAGCCCATTGTTATTTTTACTGTTACAGCTCTATTATTTGATTTATTACATTGAATTGACAAGTACCATAAAAGATGCTAAGGGTACAACTTTAAAATAAGTACATTCTTCCTGTCCTCATATAACTTTCCTCTTCTACTTCTACTCTCCTAAACCTACTGTTTAACTCAGGGCAATGCTTTCACAGTCCCTTTTTTCATATAAAACGAGAGGAATAACAGCTTTTGTAAATAACTCTGTGGAGATGTTGTGAAAATGAAGTAAGATAATATGATTTCTAAAGTGTGAAGTTGTATACTAATAAGTCATCTATAAAGTATATAAGTTAGAATGCAACTAACAGACAGCTTCACTCAAAATAGTTTGAACAATTAAGGGAATTTGTGGGTTCAAGCAACTGAACATGCCACAGGTAATACTGGCTCCAGATAAGGCTTGATCAGGGAGCTCAACAACGTCACCAAGAACCTTATTTCTTTCTAGCTCTTCATGTTGCCCTCCTTGGGGTCAAATTCGAAGCTTACTCCCTTTGAGATCCCCTATGGCTTCCAGCAGCTCTCAGGGCTGTATACTTCCTCACTCGAATCCAGAAGGGAAGCATGAAAGCAGCAGAGTGTTCCTGCCTAATGTTTCCAAGGAAAATCCAAAACTTCATTCTGATCGGACCCCCTTAAGACACGTGACCCCTCTACAACCAATATCTGTGTTCCAAGAAACGGAAGGTCCTGATTGCCTTCGCCTAGACCTCATCCCTCACTCCCATTGATAAAGTCAGCTTCCCTGGAATCTCTTGAATCCTCCAGTGGAAGGTGGTGGGCTGCTTGGAAAAGAACTCAGATAAGAGAATAGATAATGAATACGTGACAAGCCAACAAACTGCTTGATTTGCTGGATTTGAAGCAAGAGTCAGCCAAATAATACCGCCTAAAATCCATTTTATGATCACAGCTAATGAAGATCAACTAAATATTTGGAAAAATTGGAGGCTTGAGTAGACTTTCTATGGCATATATGGAAGTTGTGTATGTAAATGGGACTCTGAAATGTAAAATAATTAACAAAATAATTGACATAATATATTATTCTGTTTCAGATAATGGCCACATAGTTTAAATAAATTTTTGACACATACAAATTTTCCCTGTCCAACAAGAAATACTTTCAAGCATTAAAAAAAAAAATTCTGTTTAAATCTCTTATTTGAATCATTAGTCTGGTATGATGATATCTTATTTCTCTAAATAAATAATCTTCTACCTCTGAATAAGTTATCTGAATAAGGTTGGGTCATGCATAGGCCAGCCTTACACAGGAATACACCCAAGAGAGAAGAAAGTCTAAATTCTTAAAAGTTTTGAGATGATATAAATCACTGAAGTTATCTCAATAGCCCCGAGAAAGGTCTTACACCAAGAAACTCACAGCAAAACATCAACAATCCTTTGCATTTAACCATCCCTCACTGTGTATGCGACAAGTGGGTTTCTTACCTCATATCCACAGCTGGAGAGTTCCATATAAAGTAATTAAAAAACACCTCTTACATAGGTGGAACTCACAGCCAGTATATTCACTACATACTGAAAGATTATGGTTTGGGCTGGTATGAAGATCCACCTGACTAAGTCATCAGAGAGCACCTGGGAAAATAATCAGATTTGATCAACAGAGCCAGCAATGGCATGATAATTTATTGAGCTCAGAGAATGTCAGTTCTATTAAAAGAAAAACTTTACAGAAAGGAAATTTAACAGAATTGACTTCAGCAAAAAATGATTCATGAATCAGGCAGCACCCAGAACCACAAGAGGTTCACAGAGCTCCAAGTTAGCAGCATGAGCTGTGGCTTTTATAGGCTGAATGCAGAGGTAAAGTGCAGACATAACTTGACTGGTTATGCTAGGCATTTGCCTTATTTGTACATGATCTGATCAGCTGACTGCCTGTGAATGGCTGAAGCTTGGCTGCTTGTGACTGGCTGAGACCGGCTGTTACAAAAAACACACTCGTAGGTTAGGTTCTCATTTGCTTATGTCCCAAGTTAGGTTGCAGTTCATTGCACAAGAACTCAAAGTACCTGCACAGCCTCAAGCCAATGGCCTACTTCATATGACAGTCCTTTGCAAGTGAACTCTCAGACCAAAACATTGAAATTTCAAGGAAAGTCCTAAAAGAGTCCCAGATTTCTAAATTTAAAAAAGTGGTCTGTCACTATTGGAGGGAGCAGGCTATCAGGATTCCGGTGCCAACTATCAAGTCTATTGTGCTGCTGACACGAAGCCACAGTGATAATGTGGCTGAGTGGTTTTCATGCCAGGCTCCACAGAGCCTTGGGTGTTCCTTGCAGCCTCCTCACAGGCCACTGGGAGGGAGAAGGGAAGCAGACCTCTGGGGTCTCCACCTCTGCTTCAACTAAAGTGCTGCACGGTCTCTTGTTTACACCTTAAACTTCTAAGATTTTTATCTGAAGCTTTCCTTTTTCAAAATGGTGGCCCAGACACATACTGCTGCCTTCCCCTCAACACTAGGTTTTCAGACACAGTAGAAAAAATGTGTTAAGAGGCCAGGTGTGGTGGCTCATGCCTGTAATCCCAGGACTATGGGTGGCCGAGGTGGGAGGATCATTTGAGGTTAGGAGTTCAAGACCAGCCTGGCTAACATAGTGAAGCCCCATCCCTACTGAAAATACAAAAATAAGCCAGGCATGGTGGCATGCACCTGTAATTCCAGTTACCCGGAAGGCTGAGGCAGGAGAATTGCTGAACCCAGTTGACAGAGGTTGCAGTGAGCCAAGGTCGCATCACTGCACTCCAGACTAGGCAACAGAGTGAGTCTCAAAAAAAACCAAACAAAAGTAACAATACTCAGAAAACTAGAAGGGAAATTTTTGGGAAGTGGGTTTTCAGAAACTGAAAATCCCTAAAAGACCGAAAGAATTAGAGGAAGAAAAAAAAATAGGGTGAGGTGCGTGTAAGAGAGTCCTGCCGCAGAAGGGACAGTGCCACCAAACATTTGTCCCACCTGGTGGTTGGAATCGAGGAGCCGGGTGGCTTAGGCACAAGAGGCAGGGTGCTTATTTGGGAAGGGAAGGACAGAGCCTCCCTGGTGGATTCGTTCCCCCTGGTGTCACTGTGAATAGAGTGGAGCACAAAACGAAGTAGCTGCATCCACCTCTCCTATCAGTAGTCAGTGAAAATTGAATTAGTCTATGTCACTATGAATAAAGAAACCTGGCTGGGCGCAGTGACTCACTCCTATAATCCCAGCACTTTGGAAGGCTGAGGCACACAGATCACCTGAGGTCAGGAGTTCCAGACTAGCCTGGTCAACATGGTGAAACCCTGTCTCTACTAAAGATGCAAAAATTAGCCACCTGTAGTGGCGGGCACCTGTAATCTCAGCTATTTGAAAGGCTGAGACAGAAGAATCTCTTGAACTTGGGAGGCGGAGGCTGCAGTGAGATGAGATAGTGCCTCTGTACTCCAGCGTGGGCGACAAGAGTGAGACTCTGTCTCCATAAATAAATAAATAAATAAATAAATATAAAAAAATAAAGACACCTAAGCAAGATGGCCAAATATCCAAATGAGTCCAAGTACATAAAGGGGAATCTCCCAGAAAGCAGCATGCAGGGATAAAGAAATAGAATGGAAGAATGAAAAGTAAGAAATACGGACTCTGGACACAGGAGGTCAAAAAGCCCTCTTCCAGGGGTTCCTGTAGGAAGAGAAGAGGGAGCAGAACTAACAAAGAATTTATGGAGAAGAATTTCCTAAAACTGAAGTTCTCAAATTGAAAGTTCCCCGGAGGGTAAAGCAGGATACATTTTTTTTAAATGAAACAAATCTCCCCCTGTAGATTAGAGGAAGAGGTCAGAATATCAAGGGTAAAGAAAAACTCCTAAAACCTTTGAGAGAGAAAAAGCAGATCACCTGCTAAGGCATGTGGACAGTCTAACGCCACACTTCACCAGCAGCACCCAGTGCAAGAAGACAGGGGAGTAGTCACTCTCGAATTCTCTACCTAATCAAACCACCATTCGAGCGGTTTGAGGGGTAAAATTAGATATGTTTGGACATATAAGACCTGAGAAAGGGTGCCACCCATCAATTCTCCTGAAATAATTATTGGAAGGTGTAGTCCAGCAAGAAGCAAAGAAATTAGCACAACTTATAGTTGGCCTTAGTAACTGTTGAGTATAAAACATACGTGTGTGTGTTGGAAGGGCGCTTAAAAAAAAACCACTTGTGAGGCCGGGCGCGGTGGCTCACGCCTGTAATCCCAGCACTTTGGGAGGCCGAGGCGGGTGGATCGCGAGGTCAAGAGATCGAGACCATCCTGGTCAACATGGTGAAACCCTGTCTCTACTAAAAAAAATACAAAAAATTAGCTGGGCATGGTGGCACGTGCCTGTAATCCCAGCTACTCAGGAGGCTGAGGCAGGACAATTGCCTGAACCCAGGAGGCGGAGGTTGCGGTGAGCCGAGATTGCACCATTGCACTCCAGCCTGGGTAATGAGCGAAATTCCGTCTCAGAAAAAAACAAAAACAAAAACAAAAAAACCCACTTGTGTTGGCTTAAAAAAAAACTTACAAACCAATGGATAAAGGGATGAGGTCAACTTCTGTCGTATGTCACCCGCTGTATTACCTCTGTATACATAGGGTGTGTCTTCTCTTACCCTTTGGAGGAATGAAGGGAATCAGGGGAATTTCCTTTATGTCCCCAAAAGGCACAGTCTGTCCTCTGTACCATCCGGCGGGGACAAAAGAGATGAACTCTCAGATAGATGACCCTAGGCGAGGAGGTGGACACCTCCTCCTTCATCCTTCCAAGGCCACGTTCCCACTGGGAAAGGGGTCTTTGAGGGATCTTCACATCCTACAGAGGTGAGGAGAGGCGTCGGTTCCTCTTCTAAGCGGTGTTGTCCTCGGTGGAGCAGCCTCCAGAAGGCGTCCTCCCTGGAGACCACTGCAATGCCTCCCTCTTTTCTCAGACCTTCACATTTTTGGGAAGTTCTCTCTTTTTCTTTTATTTCTTTAAGTTTAAAAACGCTGTGGTAGGGTAGGGCCAGGCGCGGTAGGCCTGGGTGAAGTGGCTCATGCCTGTAATCCTGTGCTTTGGGAGGCTGAAGCAAGAGGATCACTTGGGTCTGCGTGATTTATGAGCTATGATTGTACCACTACACGCCAGCCTAGGCAACCGAGTGAGACCCCGTCTCAAAAGAGAAAGAAAGAGAGAAAGAAAGAAAGAAAGAAAGAAAGAAAGAAAGAAAGAAAGAAAGAAAGAAAGAAAGAGAAAGAAAGAAAGCTGGCTTATGCCTGTAATCTCAGTATTTTGGGAGGCCAAAGCAGGAGAATTGCTTGAGGCCAGGAGTTCAAGACCAGCCTGCTCAACATAGGGAGACTCTGTCTCTAAAAACTTAAAAAAAATAATTAGCTAAGCATGGTGGTGGGGGCCTGGAATCCAGCTACTCAGAAGGCCGAGGCAGGAGGAGGGCAGGAGAATCCCTTGAGCCTAGGTGTTCATGGCTGCAGTGAATTATGATTGCATGTTTGCACTCCAGCCTGGGCAACAGAGTGAGACATTGTCACACACACACACACACACACACACACACACACACACATACACACACACACGCAGAGAGAGAGAGAGAGAGAGAGAGAAAGGCTGGGTATGGTGGCTCGCACCTGTAATCCCAGCACTTTGGGAGGCCAAAGCAGGAGGATCTCTTTTGAGTTTGAGAACAGCTTAGGCAACATAGAAAGATCTCGTCTCGTACCAAAAAAAAAAAAAAAAAAAAAAAAAAATTAGCTGTAACCTGTGGTTTCGGTTACTCAGGAGTGCTTGAACCTAAGACTGCAGTTAGCTGTGATGACACCACTGTACTCCAGTCTGAGTGACAGAACAAGACCCTGTCTCTGGCTGGGCACCGTGGCTCATGCCTGTAATTCCAGCCCTTTGGGAAGCCGAGGTAGGTGGATCACTTGAGGTCAGGAGTTCGAGACCAGCCTGGCCAACAGTGTGAAACTCTGTCTCTACCAAAAATACAAAAAATTAGCTGGGTGCACACCTGTAATCTCAGCTACTCAAGAGGCTCAGGCAGGATAATCCCTTGAACCTGGGAGACAGAGGTTACAGTGAGCAGAGATCACACCACTGCACTCCAGCCTGGGTGACAGAGTGAGACTCCAACTCAAAAAAACAAAAAATAAAAACAAGACCCCATCTGAAATGAAATGAAGACAAGCAAATAAATAAACGTGTAAAATTCACATAATGTAAAATTTGCCAACGTGACCATTTTGAAGCATACAGTTCAGCGGCATTAGGTACATTCACATTGCTATGCACCATCACCATGGTCCATCTCCAGAACGCTTCCATTTTCCCTGAAGCTCTGTCTTCACTAAGAAATAACTCCTCAATCCTTTTCCTCCAGCTCCCCGAATCCACCCTTCCGCTTTCTGTCTCTATAAGTTTAATTACTCTAGGTAGTGGAGTTTATGCTTATATTCCACCACAGATCAGTGCAATCATACCATGAACCCAGAAGTATCTGAGACAGATCTCAATCAATTTAGAAAGCTTATTTTGCCAAGGTTGGCCGGATGTGGTGGCTCACGCCTGTAATCCCAGCAGTTTGGGATGCCGAGGCGGGTGGATCACCTGGGGCCAGAGTTTGAGACCGGCCTGGCCAACACGGTGAAACCCCTGTCTCTACTAAAAATACAAAAAATTAGCCGGGTGTGGTGGCATGCGCCTGTAATCCCAGCCACTCAGGAAGCTGAGGCAGAAGAATCACTTGAACCTGGGAGGTGGAAGTTGTAGTGAGCTGAGATCGCACAACTGCATCTATCCTGAGTGACAGAGCAAGACTCTGTCTCAAAAAAAAAAAAATTTTATTTGAAGACATGCCCACGACACAACCTCAGGAGGTCCTGATGGCATGTGCCCTAGGTGATGGAGATACAGCTTGCTTTTATACACTTTTGGAAGACATAATACTTCAATCAGTATATGTAAAATTTACACTGGCTCCATCTAGAAGGGCAGGACAAGTCAAAGCAAGGTGGGAATGGAAGGTAAGGGGGTGAGGGGGGCCTCTAAGTCGTAGGTAGATTTAAAGATTTGTTGATTGGCAATTGGTTGAAAGAGGTATCGTAAAAAGGAATGTCTGGTGAGGCACGGTGGCTCAAGCCTGTAAACCCAGCACACTTTGGGAAGTGGAGGTGGGTGGATCACTTGAGGCCAGGAGTTTGAGACCAGCCTGGCCAACATGGTGAAACTCCATCTCTACTAAAAATACAAAAATTAGCCAGGCATGGTAGTGCATGCTTGGAATCCCAGCTATTTGGGAGGCTGAGGCAGGAGGATCACTTGAACATGAGAGGCAGAAGCTGCAGTGAGCCAAGATAGAACCATTGCACTCCAGCCTGGGTGACAGAGCAAGACTTCATCTCAAAAAAAGAAAAAAAAAAGAAGGAATGTCTGAGTAAATGTCCTCGTGGAGACCAAGGTTTTATCTTGCAGATAAAGCCTCCAAGTAGCAGGTTCCAGAGAGAATAGGTTGTAAATGTTTCTTATCAGACTCAAGGTCTGTGTTGATGTTAATGTTGGCTGTTTCTGAATTCCGAGAGGAAGAAGGGTATAATGAGGCATGTCCCCCTCCCTTCCTGTGATGGCCTGAAACCACGAGTGCTTCAGGTTAACTTCGGCGTGTCCGTGACCGAGAGGAGGGGTCCTTTCGGATAACTGGGGAGCCTTAGACTTTTATTTTTGGTCTACAGTACAATATTGTTCCTTTGTGTCTGGTTCATTTCACTGCAGTGTCTTCAAGGTTAATCATGTGATCGGATGTGTCAGAATTTCCTTCTGTTTTAAGGCAGAATATTTTCCATTATACGGACCCCATTTTACTTACCCATTTATCTGTTGATGGGCACTTGCGTTGCTTCCGCCTTTTGGCTGCTGTGAGTAATGCTGCTGTGAATATGGGTGTACAACCGTCTGAGTCATCACTTTCACTTTTTTGGGTATATACCCAGAAGTGGAAAGAATACAGGTGTTAAAAAGAAATTATTTCGGCTGATAGTGAGGATAAGGGAGTGCTCAGTAAGGTTTTCCTTTTAATGAAAAGCAGCCCCCAAAAAGCACCTCCTCAAGCCTGTCTATTTTCTTTTCTAATAAAGAGCAGCCGATAAAATCAAGCTGCAGATGTAGAAAGGCAGGTCAGAAGCTTGCACAGGTAAATGCTGGCAGTTGTGCCAGTAGGAAAGGGGCTACCTGGGAACTAGATATGTTCAAAATGGCAGCTCCATCTTCCCTTTTCCTTACCAACCAGTGTGCCAGTGTGCAGTAGTGAGCAGACAGCGTGTCTACCCAGGCACATAGCTCATTCGCATGATAAGATTAGGCTGGGGCAGCCAGCTTCCCTCAAGCCAATCTTGGGGACCTATGTAAATCAGACCACACCTCCTCAAGCCTGTCTATAAAACCCCGCGCACTCTGTGCCATGCTAGAACTCCCACTCTGATGCCCCTCTCACAGAGGAGAGAGCTGTTTTCCTTTCTCTTTCTTTTGCCTATTAAACCTCTGCTCCTAAACCCACTTCCGGTGTGTCTGCATACTTGATTTCCTTGGCATGAGAGGACGAACCTCAGGTATTTATCCCGGAGAACGATGTTGCTTCAGAATTGCTGAAACGTGGTAATTCTATGTTTAATTTTTTGAGGCACCACCATATTGCTGTCCACAGTGGCTGCACCATTTTACCTTCTGCCCCTTCCCAATGCATCCGGCTTCGGGTTTCTCCATATCCAACACTTGTTCTTTTCTATTTTTATTTTTTCGTTAATAGCCTTCCTAATGAGTGTGAAGTGGTGTCTCATTGTGGTTTTGATCTGCATGTTCCTAATGATGGATTAGTGATGCTGAGCATCTTCTCATGTGCTTACTGACTGCTTGTATACATATCATCTTTGGGTAAATGTCTGTTCAAGTCCTTTGCTCATTTTTTGTTTGGACTGATTTTTGTTGTTGTTGAGTTACAGGAGTTCTTATTTTCTAAAAACATTTTCTTTTTTTTTTTTTTTAAGAGAGGAGGTCTCACTGTATCACCTCAGCTGGAGTGCAGTGGTGAGATCAGAGCTTATTACAACCTCCAAACTCCTGGGCTCAAGCAATTCTCCTTGCCTCAGCCTCCCAAGTAGCTGGGATTACAGGTGTGTACTATCACATCCAGCCAATTATTTTTTTCTTCTTGTAGAGATGGAGTCCTGCTTTGTTTCCCAGGCTGGTCCTGAACTCCTTGCTTCAGGCAATCCTTCCATCTCTGCCTCCCAAAGTGTTGGGATTGCAATCATGAGCCACCGTGCTTGGCCAGGAGTTCCTTCTATGTTCTGGATATCGATCCCTTATCAGATACACGATTTGCAAATATTTTCTTTGATTCTCCATGGGTCGCCTCTTCACTCTGTTGATTGTGTCCTTGGATGCATCTGAAACCCTCCTGTGCCCTCCCCTCCTGTATCCTGCCCCTGCTCTCAGGCTGCCCTGCACTTCACATGGGGTTCTTGGGTATTGGGGGTCCTCCTCGACCTTATATACTGCTGCCTCCCCAGGTGGGCTCCATCCACTGAAGGGTGGGGGAGTGGAAGGGGCTTCATCCTCTGTGATTTCTGCCCCGGGACCCCTTCTAACAAACGCAAATCCCATTATGAGAATTTGCTAACATGTTTTAAAAATATGCAAATGGATTGGGAGCTTATTTCAGAGACTTTTTTTTTTTTTTTTTTTTGAAGAAAAAGTAACCTATATATTTTTAAAATCCAGAGAATGTACAGTTCCTCTGCCACAATGTGAGGGAGAAAAGTCTGCAGACAGCTGATTGGTGACGACGGAACAAGATGGAAAGGCAAGTTGCTATGCCCAAAGCCTCTGAAAGGAGCCAGCAGGGCCCTTGGAAGGTTCAAGGCACACATCTGCAGCCCTGCTTCCAGCCCCACCCTTGAGGAAGCCTTTAACAGGTGACCCTGGGCCTCTGCTGGGGAAGGCCCCAGGAGGTGAAGCATCCTCTGCAGAGGAGACGGCACATCCAGAGGCAGAAGACGGACCACCATCTGGGCTCCGTTAAGTCCTGCGATTTGGGGTTGCAACTTACCCCCATGATGCCTCAGTTTCCCACATGGAAGATCAAATCGATCATTGTTATAACATTTCACTTTTTTATTATTTATTTATTTATTTATTATGAGACGGAGTTTCGCTCTTGTTACCCAGGCTGGAGTGCAATGGCGCGATCTTGGCTTGGCGCGATCTTGGCTCACCGCAACCTCCGCCTCCTGGGTTCAGGCAATTCTCCTGTCTCAGCCTCCTGAGTAGCTGGGATTACAGACACGTGCCACCATGCCCAGCTAATTTTTTGTATTTCTAGTAGAGACGGGGGTTTCACTATGTTGACCAGGATGGTCTTGATCTCTTGACCTCATGATCCACCCGCCTCGGCCTCCCAAAGTGCTGGGATTACAGGCGTGAGCCACCGCGCCCGGCCTAACACTTCACTTTTTTATTATGTGATGTAATTTACAAAATACTTTTGTATACATTATCCGATTTAGCAAAATAATACAGAGCAATGCACTTTGAAGGGAATAAAATGCTTAACATATGTGAGGAATTCCTTTCTTTCTTTGAAAACTACTCTGGATGGCTCGGCTATTGTTTAGTTAAGAGAACTACACAATTTTTGAGACATGGTTCCTTATCTTGTGTAGGCTGAAAGGCAATTAAACAATTATTCATGTCAGAATCCGAGGTAAATAAAAGGCTGCTTCAAAGAGTCCACTTAGTAAGTGAAAAGCAGTTGAGTAGAAACAGAGCAGTCTATAATTTCCTTCTGGAAGGAATATCCACTCCATATGGCCTGAAGCAAGAATTTCAAACTCCTCTGTGGGGAGAAAGAGACAGAAATAAAAACTTTTAAGTTTTTTTACTCCGATGTGTCGTAGCCATTTTCTGAACAGCCTATGGAAGCCATCCGCTCCTCTAAACAGAAATAAGCCAAGACACAGAAAGAATGATTTGATTTCCGTGTGTAGGGATTGTTCAGTCGTAAATCAGTGTCTTTTTCCAAGAGGAAGGTGCCGGCAACAAAAGTTGGTCATAAAAAGGACATTAAACTTCAGTCGTCTCTTCACTGTTCCTCCCACATCCGGTTGCCAACAGCAGAGACGACTGTGAGACACAGTGAGATGAAGTTCCTTCCCCGCTGCCGGGCAACAGGCAACCCGGATTCTGGCTCCCTGGCCGAAGAAATAGAAAGTCGAGGTCAAACCCAGACGCCTCCACTCTTCACCATCGCCCATGGGAGACACCCGCCGCCCGATGCCTTCCTCAGCCTTTTACTTCTCGTTCCAGTGAGTCAAGAAAAAAACTTCTCCAGGCTTGCCCTGTAGAGATGAATGAGCCCGTAGTCCACGTCCGCGTGTGACCTTTACACAGCCTAGACCCCCACGGAGCAGCCAAACACGCGTCCTGCAAACAAAAGGACTTTCAAGATAACTTTGATCTTTCACTAACGGTCCTAAAACCCAAAAGGGATCCATATACATAGTCCGAAACCTACTTCAAGGAGGCATCCTCCCCTGTGTATTTCCAGCCCATCCCACAGTTTCCTACTCTACAGCTCCAAATTCAACTTGTCCCCTCACCAGCCCCCAGCCTCTCTTCTTTCCCTCTCCTCGCTGCCTCCATTTTTTATTATTGCAGCTTGACCAAGTGTCTATGCAGCTGCAGCGAGGTTTCTTCTCTTTTGAAGCAGAGAATGGGGAGCGATTGGGCTTGGCTATGAGAGAATGTTTTGGCAGGCTCAGTGGGCAGAGGCCGTGAACACCATCCCAGTAAGTACAAGGGACTGTAGGAGCGTAGAGTTCCTTTCCTTCCAGGCCGGAAACCCAGCCCCCCGTCCCCTCCCATCCATCAAGCTGAGAGCGTGACAGTGTCAAAGCCTGAGTTCCGCCCGAACTTCTGGGTGAAGTGGTCGCCTGGAGCAAAGCTTGGACTGGAAGATTTGGAGAATGTGAGAGAAGGTTCTCTTATAACAGCCTCTTCCCCTCTGCAGCTCCTTCCTAAGCTACCATTGATATCTGTTTTTGCCAGAGCAAAGAAGGGGGGCAGTGGACGGCTTCTGCCAACAATGAGTTTGTTCCAAGTTCGCCTCACAGTCATGGGTCCCTCAGAGTGTCACTGAGTCACAGGACTCATGGAACTCTGCCCATGTCATGAAGATAAACCACTGTGATCACTGCTAAAATCTTTCCTTGGGAAGATAAAGGGGCGAAATTGAACAGAGAGGGGGAAGAGCTGGGACCTTTTTTCACTAACCTTAACCTTTGTGCCAAGAACAGAGATCTCTGTTTGAAAGCATGTCTCAGATGACCATTTATTTGCTCTGCCTGGTAAACCTTGGTGTAATGCTTGGCTCTAAGCATTAGTCATTCCCTGCTGGGAAGGAGGTTAGAACTCCAGAAACAAGGCTATTGCAGAGCTGGACTGTGTGGGTCACTAAACCACAGGGGAAAGGGTGGAGAAGCAGCTGGTGTTCTGCTTAAAGGTCACAAAGCATTATTTCTACTTTAACATCCAGAGTTCAAGTGGAAATAAACTGAGAAGGTTAAGATCTAAGTGAAAATTAACTGAAGACAACTGTGCCGTTTGGACTCTGTGATGTGCTTGCTTGGGAGCGTGCAAACCACGCTGGCTATCTTTCCATGAGCAGAGCTGAACAGGACTAGGCATTAATAAGGGTAAACATAAAGAAAAATGGCTAGTTATTGACAGAGAATGCCAAGGAAAGTTGGCGGAATTCTTTTCTTTGGCAACCCTGGGAATAGGACAGCAACAATTAAGTACAGAGGAAACTGGAAGCAAATAAACTTCTTTCCCTGGGACAGTGACTCTGTGCTATGTGTAACCCTGAGATCTTTACGCTACTACAGTCTGCGTGAAAACTCAGACTGGCTGATGAAAACTCGCTGGTTCTGAGCCCCCTTCCAGAAGAACTGTGGGTACTTTCAGCCTCTTTTCTCCCTTCGGGGTCTCAAAGAGCTCATGTTCTGTTCTTGGTGATTGCTACAGATTTCTTGGCTCTTCCCAGTCTGCCAGTCAGTGGCCTTAATTTGCCACTTCTGTTGCTAATCAGCAGTCTTGCCTCAGCATCGGCTGCATCATTCTCGCAGCTGTAGATGTTGGCCTTTCTGCACTGGACGCTCGCAGAGAGGGGAAGGCGCTCTCCTCATCACTGATTCTAATAAAAAATGAGAGCTTTGCATTCTCGCTCACTTGCTGAGCTTCTCCTGGTGGAGCTAGCCATGAGGCTCCTGATGGTTGGAGGAAATCAGGATACCTTCCCAGGAACACCCGCCACACCTCTCTCAATAATCAACTCATGTTCCAGGACAGATGCTGTGAACAACAGTAAACGTAGAGCAGGTACTTTTTATGGACTAGAAACTACGCTCAGTGCTTTACACAGTTGATCTCATTTCATCTTTACCGTAACCTCATGGTACGATTAAGGTCCCTATTCTACAGATGTGCAGAGAACCAGCACCTCAACTCTCTGATCTCAACTTGAGAGGTTGAGGTTGCCCTGGTTGGCTCTTCAAGTCAAGAAGACTTTTCATTCTGTCCCACTGAGTGTCCTTTGGGTCATCAAGGCATTAGCTGTCCAGTGGATATCGCTGGTGTGCCTGATGTAGGTGGCATTAGGCCTCCCTCCATTACATATGCTGATAGCTCCTGGTTTTCTTTTATTTTAATACAATTCGGATATGTGAACGTAGGCTCAAAAAAATAGGGAAATGAAGTCTGAACAATAAAAATAGCTAAGATATTGACTTTAATTTTGCCAGGCACTGTTTGCCAAGCACCGTTCTGTAAGGACATTAAATACTCAGTATCTTAGGAGGTAGGTACTATTATTATCCCTGTTTTGCAGACACCAAGAGGTTAAGTAACTTGCACAAGATTGCACATCTCTTCATTGGAGAAGCTGGCACTCAAATCCAGCAGTAGCATAGGGCTCTTCCTTGCCAAATACAACAAGGCTTTCTAACTTCTTGAATGTTTATTTCCTATCACATTTTCAGAAACAATTCACCAAAAAGATCAGAATTAAAATAAGACACGTAAGAAGTAGCTAAGACAAGGGACTCACATTCAATGCACAGAGTTTCAGCTTTGTGGTTAGTTCTTTCTCTGAGTTCAGTAATGAAAATGATGCTACACATAAACATATAACAAAACAGAAAGAGGCGAGTGCCCCAAGGAGGACACAAATACAGCCCTGTGGAAGCTAAGGCGATGGAAGAGACACTGCTGAGTTAGGTTCCAAATCACTGCGATCTCCACCAACAGAGATGGGAAACACAGACAGGAGCACTCTGAGCAGAAAAAGAACTTCATAGTGGAAAAGTGTCCTGGGTCCAGATACAGTGAACTACTGAGATCTGATAGATCAAGGAGGAAGCCATGGAGGATTCCAGGATGGAAAAAAAAATGCATGGATTCATCAGAATAATTAGCAGGTGAAATTTAACAGTATTTTCAACTTACACATGGCCTTCAAAAACAGTTGGGAGTGGGCGCATGGGACGGAAGAGTCTCATGTATACGGATGTCCAGGTTTACATCAGATGTTCCAGCAGCACATCTGGTTAGCAACCCTGACCATTCTCAAGAAGGTCCTTGCATAGATAATAAATTATATGGCCACCCTGTATCTGGAAAATTGAAAGATAGGGCCCAATACTTAGGTGTATTAAAGGTACTTAAGAAGTCATGTTATGGCCGGGAGTGGTGGCTGACGCTTGGAATCCTAATACTGTGGGAGGCTGAGACAGGAGGATCGCTTGAGCCCAGGAATTCCAGAATAATCTGGGCAACATGGCCAAACACTATCTCTACAAAAACAAAAAATAAAACAAAATTAGCTGGGTGTGGCAGTGCACAACTGTAGTCCTAGCTACTCAGGAGGCTGAAGTGGAAGTATCACTTCAGCCCAAGAGGTTGAGGCTAGAGTGAGCCGTGCCAGAACCTGTTTCAAAAACAAACAAACAAACCCACAAATAAGTCCGGTTTTAAAAGCCTGCATCTCAATGCCTAGCTAAGCTTTATAAAGAATGCGGGCTCTTCTACACTTGAATACAATTGCAACCATAGTTGGTTTGGGGAGCCAGGGTCAGTTCTTCCCAGCAAGGCTATTTGGTGTGGGACGTTTTGCACGGGGTAACCCAACCAGTATCTGCCACAGAGATATGCAGGAAAGTCCAGCCCTTTGGTGAACAAAAGTCCCCATCTACCTGCAATGTATAGTGAAGAAAAAATCTGGTTAAAACACACACTGACATAAACTGATAAAGCTAATTTTTATCCAAGGCCACTTGGATTTCAAACAACTGAAGTCAGAGAAGCTAATTAAAAACACATAGAGTTGTCCATGAGTTTAAAAATAAAACACACATTTCTTTGAAACAATGAGACTTACTAACTCTGTGGTAGACTAGTTGGCTTGTCTTTTGCAGAAGAGCCAACTGATTTGTATCTGAGATAAAATACATTCAGGAAAGAAGGAAAATTGCAAAGTGATCCCAGAACAGAGAAAGCAACAAGGAGGAGGCAGTTCTAACTGTCCTTTCAACTTTGAGGTGCAATCTGTCTACAGGGCTCCCTTGGGGGAAGCACAAGCTCTTTCTTTTAGTGAAGTCTGATGTCGTTGATTGATGCTGTGCTGTTGCTGGATTGTATTACACGTGAAGTTGAAAGGCTTGATGTTAATGCATCTTAAACTTCAAGACTTGGAATGCATGCTCCCATTTAAACTTGACTGTTCTGGGCAAGTGTTTTGATTGGCTGGATGTCTAGCTTGTGCATTTCTGCCATTTCCTAATGTGCGTGGTATGCTTTGAGCATTGCAGACAGGAAACTTACTTTCTCTCTGGCTTTCTTCTGATTTTACTGTTTCTTGTTTATTGGAAAAATGAACAAACAATGATAAAAATAATAATAAAGTGTCACCCCAAAAGCCTTATCTTTAAAATAATGTGTAATGGCAACACTAAAATAAAGCAACTTTAATGAATTTCCACTATGAGTAAGGAACAAGGAATCTGCACCTTCCCTGATGTGGAATTTCAGATTCCAAACGTTTCATAAATAAAATATGACCAGCTGCATAAATTGCAAGGTACATACCATATGAGTTACATACATAGAAAGAAGTTGTCTTTTAAATTTCCTGCTGGCAAAGTCAGACTTATGCTCATTGCCACTTTTAACCGTGTAAGATAAAACCATTCCAGAATGAAGTTGGAGATCCATCATTGCACATTTTAACCCATTTGTGCAATTTTTTGAGTGTGAAAAATCAGATCTTGGCGATGACCTGGAGCAGTAGGATATAAATAACTCCCACATGCTAGGTGTTCCAATAATGGAACACTAGGCATAAGTAGGTTTTAATATAAAAGCTTGAAATTTGTACTCCAGAGTAGGGTAAGCTTGATTATATTCATTTACTCTCTATTACGGGCCTCACACCCAGATATATGTGTGTGTGTGTGTGTGTGTGTGTGTGTGTGTGTGTGTGTGTGTGTGTATATATATTTTTTTTTTTTTTTGAGACAGAGTTTCACTCTTGTTGTCCAGGCTGAAGTGCAATGGTGCAATCTCAGCTTACCACAACCTCCACCTCTCAGGTTCAAGTGACTCTCCTGCCTCAGCCTCCCAAGTAGCTGGGATTACAGGCATGCGCCACAATGCCCAGCTAATTTTGTATTATTAGTAGAGACAAGTTTTTTCCATGTTGGTCAGGCTGGTCTCGAACTCTTGACCTCATGTGATCTGCTCGCCAGAGCCTCCCAAAGTGCTGGAATTACAGGCGTGAGTCACTGTGCCCGGCCTTCAGCTATATTTTTAAAGGAAGAAAAAGCATGTCACTTCCTTTGTATGCATATCATCTAAATGAACACTTGGAAGTCAGTATCAGGTGTCAATGAAATGCCACATGATGGAAATAAAATCATCTACATATAATATGTAGTTCTATTCCTGTAAATACTTATCTTTGTATCCTCATAAATATTATTCAATACATAAGTGAAAGGTTATCTCATAAATAAAATCTGATTTTTTTTATAAAAGACCTTCAAAGATATTGCCTTATGCATATGTGATTTCTGCATACTTCACACATGATAAGTTGAAACCATACTATAAAATACTCTAACAGAAATCCCTAAGGGAAGCAAGAAACTATTTACCCTAATTAGCCCAGTGGCTATTTTCATAGTCAAGGAGTGCCAAAGACATTGATTTTATTCCAAACACATACCACCCTTTATTCAGACCAGGGAATGGAGCAGGTAGGGTGCCTGGGTCCAAGTTTAGACCATCAGAAACAAACACATGAGTGACTGTTGAAGTCTGCGTGCAGGCACTGTCAGACGCTGGAGATACAAATGAGCAATACTGTGATGGGTTAAATGGTGGCCCCTGAAAAATATGCCCATACCCTGATCCCTGGAATCTGTGAATGTGACCTTCTTTGGAAAAGGTCTTTGTGAATATAAGTAAGCTAAGGATTTTCAGATGAAATCATCCTAAATGAGCCAGGTGAACCCTAAATGCAGTGACTAGCATTCTATGAGACAAATAGAGGAGACACACACAGCGAGGAGGAGAAGGCCTGAGAGGATGGAGGCAGGGGCTGGTGATGTGGCCATAGCCACCAAATAACTAGAGCCACACAAGCTGGACGAGGCCAGGAAGGGGCCCTGCTAGAGCCTTCAGAGGAACACCAGACAACACATTTATTTCAAACATCTGGCCTCCAGAACTGTGGGAGAATACATTTTGGTTGTTTTAAGTTGCCAAGTTTGTGGTACTTTGTTACAGGAGCCCTGGGAAACTGACACAAATAGCATCCCCATATTCAGGAGCTGAAGGACAATATGCAGAGGAGGACAAGTTAGAGATAAGTTACTTATCTGAAACTGACGCCTGTCACCCCAGCACCTTGGGAGGCCAAGGCAAGCCGATTGCTTGAATCCAGGAGTCCAAAATCAGCCTGGCCAACACAGCAAGACCTTGTCTTTACAAAAAATAAAAACAAAAAAATTAGCCTGGCACAGTAACATGAGCCTATACTCCCAGATACTCAGGAGGCTGAGGTGGGAGGATCACTGGGACCCAGAAATTCAGTCTGCAGTGAGCTGTGAGGGCACCGCTGCACTCCAGCCTGGGCAACAGAGCAAAAGCGACTTCAATTCAAGCAAAAAATAGGCAGAAAAATTTGTGTGAATTTTTGAAAATCGGAGTTAGATTAGGACTCCCACACATATCTTTTTCCAAGGCCACTCGGTTTTGGATCTCCAACTCCAGGTGCTGGACTCCTGGGCTCACTTGGATTTGAAATCGGGCCTTGATATTCTATTTTTCCAGCCAGACCTTTTTGAGAGGTCTTGAAGAACAGGCTTGAGTAGAAAGTCATATTTTTTACACGCTTATGTGTTTATAGCACATGTGGACCATGTGCTTTGAAAACCACTGTACGTGTTGTGGCAGCCTCCGCATGGCCTGGGACACACCCACAGTGAGGCTTCTGCTGTGACTGAGCGTGTCGGGCTCAGTAGTGAGCCAGGCTGGACTGGCATCCACAGCAGGAGCTGAGAAAGTTCTCGAGAGGAAACTTCCTGTGAGGAAGGATTCTCTCCTGAAGGCCCAGAAACTCCCACGCTTGTCTGTGAAATGTTACCTACATGTTCACTTTTCTGAGAGAATTTCTGGAGCTTTTATCATCTTTGGAAAAGGCTTCACAGCTTAAGAAACCATGTTCTAAGAACCCAGAATGAGATTCGGTGAGCTTGACCTGTTAGAAAAATCTCAGCTGTCAGAGTAAGATAGGGTTTCAAATACAAAGATGTGGCTTTTACCGGGTATGTTCCTGGAGCTATCTCCCGGGGACAAGCCTGGGGCTGAGGGAAGATAGCGCAGACTGGAGGCAAAAATTGGATGGCTGGTCAATTAGGGCCCAAGCAGCCTTGCTGTGGGGTCCCGTACAGAAACTAACACAGCAGCAAGAGCTGTTCACCTCCCCCAAGTCCCGGGCAAGGCTTTGGCACTCTAAGCCTGCAATGGCCACCAGCAGAGATCAGTTGCACCCTCCAGAGTGGAGCACATGTGAGATGCCCCCAAGACCCCCAGAAATCTGGGGGCAGAAGTTCAGGAAGCTGCATGTCCTGCTTCAGCCTGAGGGGGTAACAGAGTCGGCAGAATTCAAGTTTTCAATGTTACTGAAAACTCATGATTACCCTCTGACGTCGGAACTTTGGGGCCACACACCATTATGAAATTTGACACGGGAGTTATACCCCCAAAAGATTATGTATGTTCATCAATTCACATTAAATTGGTTTCAGATTTTTATATTTAGTGCCATGTGGGAAAATCCCACAGATTCCTGTAGATTTAGCTACATTTTCCTGTAGCTAAAATGGTAACGTTTAATGCTCATTCCCCAACAAACCCCAGATACTATGCTTTTCCGGAGCATTACCAAATGAAGGAGAGGTCTGTGCGTATGAAGAATGTTGGGGATTAAAGGAATATGCACAGTTTTGCCAACCAGGACTGGGTAACATTTTCAGACTCCTGGTAGACCTCCGCAGGGCAGTGGTAGGCTGGAGAGGCTTGCCTTCCTCTGGGGTTGGTGCTGCAGGCATCTCTGCTTCAGACTACAACCATTTACCCAGAGCCTTTTCATCTTTTCACTGAGGAAAACAAGAAAACCAGATCTCTTCTTAAAACACTTGCAGGAAAAGAAAAAACAAAAGCAAATGCGCAGTTTTTGTTGTGTTTTGTTGTTTTATATGGTCTCCATAGAGGCAAGTAAGAATAGATTATATATTTATCTGGAATGGGTTTCAAATAAAATGGGGAAAAAAGGCTTAGGGAGTTCTTATTTTGTGATTTGTTTAAAAAACAAAAAAGCTCAAGCCTCAGCCTCAGTCTCTATTGAAAAAAAAGGAAAAAAAATCAGAAGAGAGGAACTTGCTGGAAATGGAGTGAATGCTGGCTTCCCCCAGGCCCACTCAACCCGTCACCATGGAGACTCCTGAAGGTTCCAGGAATGACTCACGGGATTCGCTGGTGAAGCCTTTGAAATGGAAGCAGCACCAGAGCACAAAGACCAACTTAGTCTGCAGCCCTTGAAGACTGTGCCTTTGCCTCCTGACTGACAGCCTGGGATGTGGATGGCAGGCTACAGAGAAGGTGCCCTTCCCTTCTTCCAGGTCCTCATTACTTGGGGGCACTTTGCTCAGGAGAGCAAAGGTCAAAAAATGTTTCTGCCTCTGATTGGGCTCTTGCCCCACTATTGGAGAAATATTGATGTGAACCCCCACAACCCCCACCAGAGCGTGAATACTTAAAAGGGGAGGCAGGCCAGGGGCCCTTGGGATTAGAGAAAGCGTGGTTTTCAGAAGCACTGGGCTGGAAAAAGGTGTGTGGGAGCTACGGGCCAAGTTTTTTCTGGGACGGCTGAAATGTATTCCCCTGGCTGTCCCTCTGGCTACATAAAACTGGCTCACGGTAGGTTCCTTCAAAACTCAGAGTGCAGGCTGAGTATACACTGCCTTTGGGTTTCAACTCTGCTGTAGCAAGTAAGGCTCTAAATTCAGCAAGCCACAAGAAGACTCCTCAAAGAAAAGAGTCATTCTCTGCCCAGAGTTTTATCTGCTGAATGTCTCTAAATCATAATTGGCAATGTGTGGGTACAGGGAGAGCACTCTACCTGGGGCTGCAGTGAGCTCCTGCCCCTGAGAATTCACACAGAATGAACATGGGCATGGCCGGTGCCCTCCTAGAGAAGCCTCCTTGCTGAATATCTGAGGTGCTTCTTTCCTGAGGGCCTCAACAATGCAAGGGACTCCACACAGATGCCAAAGTTTCTGGGCATGGCAGGCACTCTGGGGGCCATGCCAGCACCCCCAGTGCCAGCTGCCATTGCTAACCCAGAGCACCTGATGTCCTCCCCGTCCGGAAGCTCAGCCCAGGCTCAGATGTGGGGTCCAGTTGGGCCGCCTACCTACTCACAGAGCCCTGACTCCACCTAACAGAGACCCTGACTCACCCCCACACAGCCAAAACCTAAGGAGGAAAAGAAACTTCTCTGGTGGAGCCCAGTCCTGGTCTCAGACTCAACAGCACTGAGTCTAAAACTCAAGGGAGTTTGCCAGGCTTGCCTCCATAACACTTTTCTAAAACAGAAGCTCATCAGAATTCCCTCCTCCAAAAATTATAGAAAGTACCCTTCTTTCCCTCCAAGGGGAGAACCACCGTGAAGATGCGTATTCTCTCCTTCCCTGACCTAAATATACATCCTGGTGACTGCAGACCTGCTTAACTATGAAAACAAATAAGAAATAAAGGTCTGAGCAAAGCTGCAGTCGCCTCCTCTCAACTATTTATTCTGATTTCTCGACAAGTGAGTTAATTGGATGGGCCCTGTGACAGACATTCCATACTAAAATTCGTAGCTTTCTGCCAAAACAACATATTGTGCGCTGCTATATTTTCCTCGTTGGAACTTGGCGCTGACGTGGGTCCCGGGCAGTTTCATACGGGAGCCGGAGACTGCAGGCACTGAAACAAAGGCGGCACCCCCTGAAGCTCCCAGACGGCCTGTCCCCGTCCTCTGCCGCAGCACCTGTTCCTTGGCTTTTTTATTGTTACTTGGGCTTTGCAAGGCTCAAGTTCAAAGGGAGCTCCAGGAGTGAAGAAACAGATGCCGGTTTGAGGCCACACCAGCTGGGGCCTCCTGCAGCCTGGGAAGGGTTTGGGCTGTCTGGTGGCCTTGGTGGGCCCAGCTGCCCGGCGCAGGCTGGTCCCCTCTGTGCAGCTCTGTCCCGTGCCCCAGGCCCCATGCGCAGGCGCCTGCAGGGAGGCCAGGTTGGTCCGGTAACCCCAAGGAAAGGACAGGGCCGGTGCAGGCTCAGAGCCGCGGAGCACACGCTTGCCCGTCTTCTGCGGCCGCACTGCTGCCACCATCACTGTCCTGCATGTTCCTTTCCCTTTCAGCAACATTCAGCAGCTGCCTCCTCTGACGCAGGGATGTTCCCCTCTGAAATAGTGCTTTCTTCATTTTCCAGGAATTTCCGCTCGTCTCAGCGTCCCTCCCTCCATCTGCCAGGGCCCAGCATCCACCATCCCTCGGGCGTCCTAGGCCCTTTCTCCTGAGGTTCAAGAGCACCGTGCTGACATGTCCAGGTCCCCGGCATCCTCTCAGGACAGGGGTCGGCTTCTGCCCCTTCTCCACTCTGTAGCCATGCTGTGGGCGTTAAACAGGTAGAGAGAGAGGTTGGCCTTTTGCTCCCCACATCAGTTCCCAGAATGCCCATCAGTCAGCAAGCAGTCACCAGCCCCTAGTGCAGCTTCAGTACCCCACAACCATCACCCTGCCGGAGCCACGGACTCCCTCCAGTGAGCCTCGGATAAGAAGCTCAGTGCCCTGACTCCACCTCACAGAGCCCTGACTCCACCCAACAGAACCCCTGACCCCACCCACAAAGCTCTGACTCCACCCACAGAGCCCCTGCCTCCACCCCACAGAGCCCTGACTCTACCTAACACAGCCCCTACCTCCACACCACAGAGCCTTGACTCCATCCACAAAGTTCTGACTCCACCCACAGAGCCCTGAATGACCCAACAGAGCCCTTGACCCCACCCACAGAGTTCTGACCCCACCCACAGAGTTCTGACTCCACCCACAGAGCCCTGACTCCACCCAACAGAGTCCCTGAACTCCACCCACAAAGCTGACTGCACCCACAGAGCCCTGACTCCACCTAACACAGCCCCTGTCTCCACCCCAAAGAGCCCTGACTCCTTCCCACCGAGCCCCCGACTCCACCCAACCCAGCCCCTGACTCCACCCCACGGAGCCCTGACTCCACCCATAGAAGAGCCCTGACTCCACCCACAGAGCTCCTGACTCCACCCCACAGACACCCCACAGAACCTCTGACTTCGACCCTTGCAGTGGCCTCTGAAGCTCAATCCCCATGTGGGCCAAGGAGTTATATGAGCTTACCACTGTGCTGTCAGTTCCCTTGCTCCCAAATGGCTTCCCTTAGATGACCTCACGTAGCATGGGTCACAAACTGAAGGAGCAGAGTAGCATCCTCTCCATTCCAGAAGTAACCGCAGTGGAATGCCATGATTTGCTTACAGTTTCACGGCTTGTGACTGTCAGCAGCTCTACCCAGGGCCCTGGGCTCAGATTCCACGCTCTTTCCAACCTTTCAGGCTCCCAGAGAAATTAAAACCAGCCTGGAAAGTGTCTGCCTCTGACTGGGGACATTCAAAGGTGCCTATCACCCAAAGGGAAGAGGTAGGAGGAAACAAGCTTCGAGAGCGACAGGAGCTGAAGAATGGAACCCAATAATAAAGGAAAATTTTAAAAAGAAAATTGACACAAGAGAAGAAAGTCCCTATTTAGAAGAAAATATTTGCTCCATTAGAGCAAAATGCCTCGACATTTCTGCCTGAAACCATCTATATTTCTGAACAGGGGTTGCTCCACACTACCAAATCTTGACTCCACCCTGCAGAACCTTGGTCTCCAGCCCAGCTGTGGCCTGGATGCCCCTTCCCAGCCTCTGGCCAGCCTAGATTCATTCCTTCCTGCAAAACCAGCTCAAGTACATCTTCTCCACAGCCTGTGGGGCACCTTGCCTGCCTCCCTCTGTGTTTCCTTGCTGAAGTCCCCCTGGCATGTCCACACTATTTGGGGCTGCTTTAACTGGTCCTCGTTGGTATTTTGTCTTGAGAAAGTCCTTTGGTTGCTGCATGTATTTCTGCTTTGGCCCCTGCATCAGATTGCAAAGCCGTCCAAGACGGAAACGTACCCTCTATTTCTCTTGTTGGCTCCGGTGAAGCTCCCTTCTGCAGGTCTTGCTCTGACCTCTTGGGATGCACAATCTCAGTCTTTCCCGGCTTGCCTCAGCATTTAACACCCAGTTTGGAGTCTTGGTCCTCTTAGCATTTCTTCTTCTCTCAAGCTACACTCTCTCCAGGGATCCTCACGCAGGCACAGTTGCCGCTGCTGCTTACAGCTGAGATTGTTTCCAGCCAAGTATTCAAAGCCACTCTCAACTTCCAACTGGGCCTTTCCTCCTGAAAAGTTCTGAGACAGCTTCAACTCAGTATGTCCTGAACTGAAGAAATCACCTGTCTCCCAGCCCAGTTCTTTCACCGGTATCATCTGTGAATGATTAAATGTTGATTAATGTTCCCTCATCCACCCAGTCACCCAGAAACCTGGGATCATCCTAGACTCCCCTCCTCACCATTATCACTGTGCCCAGTCCTTGCAGCTCCTCTGAGGGCCAGGGCCTGAGCCAAGCTTTTGACTTAGAGCTTTCCATTTACTTCTCTCCACAACGCTATGGAGAAAGCGCTCTTTTACCTCTGTCTTAAAGATGAAGACATCCCGACTGGGCACAATGGCTCACACCTGTAATCTCAGCACTTTGGGAGACTGAGGCGGGCAGATCATTTGAGGTCAGGAGTTTGAGAACAGCCTGGCCAACATCTATCTCTACCAAAAATACAAAAATTAGCTGGACATGATGGTGCATACCTGTAATCCCAGCTACTCGGGAAGCTGAAGCAGGACGATCACCTGAACCCAGGAGGCAAAGGTTGCAGTAAGCAGAGATCACACTACTGCACTACAATCTGGGCAACAGAGTGAGACCCTGCCCCCGCACCCTTCTCACAAAGACACCCAGGCTGGGCACAGTGACTCACACCTGTAATCCCAGCACTTCAGGAGGCCAAGGGGAGAGGATCACTTGAGCCCAGGAGTTCAAGACCAGTCTGGGCTACATGGCCTAAAACATTCTAAAATTAGCAAGGCATGGTGGCATGCGTCTGTAGTCCCAGCTACTTGTGAGGCTGAGGTGTGAGAATCACTTGAGCCCAAGAGCTCAAGACTGCAGTGAGCTGTGATCATAGCACTGCACTCCAGCCTGAGTGACAGAAAGAGACCCTGTCTTAGAAAAACAAAAAATTGAAATGAAGATGCCCAGGTTTAGAAAGGGTAAGAAATTTGCCCAAAGTCACACACGGACTAAGTGGTGGTGTTGAGATTCACAGCCAAATGAGCTGACCCCAGAGGAGACAAACATCTTCCTGTAGTCAGCCAGTAACTACTCTTCACAGTGCAGGTCCCACAAGTTAAAGAAAACCCACTTTATAAAGGAGAACACTGAGGTTCAAAGCAGGAGGTGGCCTGACCTAGGCCCACCAGAGCTATGACTGTTCTCATTCCTCTATAACACAAGCTACCTTTGAGAGAACAGAGCTCCAGAGCGTTTAACAGATTTCCTTCTGCTGAGTGCCAGTTGAGTTAAAATTCCCATATGAGTTGTGATTATCATTTCCGTTGATTCATTTCCATTGATTGAGAATAAAAATAAGTGGTTTATGTTGTAGCATGAAAGATCTAAATTAGAAATTAAAAAAAAAATCTAGATCTGGAGAGCCGATAGATTTTTTCATTTCCTTGCTAAGAGAGTCTATGCAAGCTCTCTCTGGAAATCCTTTGAAATGGCTTAGAGACCTGGTGTAGCTAGAATGAGACTGGAGAAATCCAACAGGAAGCTAGCCCAATACTAGGTCACAGACAGACTAGATGCTTTGCGGTTTGTAGACATGTTGGATTTGACACACCTGCTGTTTTACATGAAAACCCCAATTTCCGGCTTCTTTTGAAAAACCAGTTGATATGACAACCCAAGCCTTTCTGCCCCGGTTGGCAGCAGTTCATGCTGGAGCAGGGGCAGCCTGCCTCGTTGCACAGGGTAGGCACACGCCACTTGGCCTCAGCCCCTCCAGCCAGCTTGGCTACTGATGTTACCTTCCTGGGCTCTTTAGGTATATGAATTAGTGACCTCAGATGACATTGGTAGGGCCAACCTTTCAAATGTGCACCTTTCCACTTAGCCAAAATCTGAGCTATGCCAGACATTTTGTTAGATAGCCTCAGAGCATGGACTATAAGCTGAATTGCTCTTGCGGTAAAAGGACTGATTCCCACACTCCTATTTTATCCCTACATGAAAACATGGCAAAATCAAGTTTCCTTCTTGCATACCTTCTAGGAAAATCAGAAGTATTCACCAGGTATTGAAACAGAAACTTGTTTCTTAGAATTGCCAGCTTTGCTGCACCGAGTCACATGTTGATTTCTACCTAATGAAAAATCCAGATCAGGCTGAGTCTTGACAGTTAGAGCCCGATTCCGCTATTTACTCTGGTGCTAATCACAATCATGTTTACAGGAAAATGCCCTCATCTGTTTCCAGCAGCTCCAGCCACTCAGCCATGTGAGCACTGTCTTCAAAGTCAATTGCCTGTCATTTTGCTGATTTATGTTGAGCAACTGCAAGGACCCCTCGAGGTATTTGTAGCTAGCTTGATGATTCCCAGCTTATAAAGTGGCAGTGGGCAGAGTATTTCAGTTCAAATTCCCATCAAGACAGAATTTAAATCCCCAGCCCTGCTGCTCATATTTGCAATGTGAGCACTTTAGATAAGCAGAAATCATCAAACCCTAAGTGCTGGGGGAAATACAACCTGGATTTCTTCAAATGGAGCCTGAGCCCAAATCTTCTTTCAGACCTTGGATAGGAAAGTGATTCTAACAGTTTTTAAAAGAGTGATCACGCATGCTTTTTCCCAAGAAATACTAATGACTGAGGCAAGACGGGAACTATCAGGTAAGATTGGAGAAGCCGGGTAACAAATTTCCCTCGCCGCCTGCCTGGATTCTTACATTTCAACCAGCAAAATCTAATTTTCTTGGAATTACTTGCCCTTTAACAGAATTTTTCTTTTTAAAATGAAAATATTGCCGAAAAGAGAGACTTGTTAAATTACTAATCCATTAGCTTCTGGTTTAGCTTCGATTTTAGAGAAGACCTGATTCCTTCTAAACCCCTCCCCTCCACACTGAAAGTATTGGTCTCAGTGCACTGGCCTTCGATGCTGAGATTCAGGGAGGTTAGACGGCAGGTAGAGTCATCCACGCCCTGTGGGATGGGTGTACCTTCCATGCACTCTCCCGGCAAGTCCTGAACCACCAAAGGTGTAGTGGATGTATTTTTCAGGTTCTCCCTTACAGCCCTTTGAAGTCAAACACAAGATATAAGGATTGCTCACAGCTTACATTTTCTGTTCGTTTCTCGTTCACTCAACATCTCAGGTATTTAATAACATACTCAATGTTAGGGCTCAGAGAAGCTGTTTAGAGGTTCAGCTTAGCCCCTTCAGGTCACAAAACGGAGGTACAATGACTTCCCCAAAGTCACAAAGCCTTAAGGACCTTTGTGACCACAGAGTCACAAAGGATCCTTAAGAACCCAGACACGTGAGATACTGAGTAATCCGAACTGAGGCCGACTCCAAAAAAGAGCTCCCTTTGACTCATCTTTCGGTCATCTCGCTCCAGCCCTCACTTAGAGAAAGTACGTATTTCCTCCATTTAGAAAAGAGGTTGCTCATGCTTTCCATGTCATTACATTTCTTTATTCCTCTCTTTATATTCCAGCTGCCTTTCTTCCTGTTTTTCTCACCTGCCCTATTTAGCCATCTCCAAGCTAGCCCCTGCCTCCGTGCCATGGAGCATGCTTTTCTGTGACTTAGTCTCACGATTCTAGGCCAGCTTTTGCACCCGCTGCCCCCTCCATCCTTTGGCTTATAAAACTGGGTTCCCTGTTCCCTGTGTGCTGTTATGCTTCAGAGGTGCCGCTGGGTGGCAGTGTCTCAGAGCAGTCCTGAGCCCTGCAATGTGGCTTTGGGCTGGGCTGCTGGTTGCCTGTCGGTTACAGCACAAACAGGCCTGTGTGAACAGGCAGAGCAAAGAGAGAGAGAGCTGCAGTGGTGCTCTGGAAAGGATGCGTATCAGATATTAAGGAAGCGGGGGACAGAGGTCTGCGTACTGCGTCCTTTCTGAACTTGCACTAGCCACAAAGCTGGCATCTGCTTTCATTCTAACAAAGGAATCTCAAATCCTAAGGCTATTTGGGAGGTGTCCTTGAAAAGAATGACTATAACCCTTTGCCCTCCCTGTTTTGATTCTTCAACACACCATTGGGCCCTGATTCATCCATAAAAACAACAACCAAAAAAAGAGAGAGAGAGAGAAAGAAAGAAAGGCAATCCCCATGAGCATTGTGTGTTTGCTGGACAGGATAGTAATGGCCTAATCCTTCTAATGGCTTTGGTCACTGCAGGATATTAGCTATTAGAAGGGTCTGTTTAAAAGGGGGCGGAGGGGGAAGGTAGGGCCATCTGCTGATTATAGCATGCATGAGGAATGAAGGGAACATTTAAAGAGACACCATCCATTGATTCAGACACAAATAATTAGAGTGTAGTTGAAAAGGCATATTTAGGGCTGGAATTTTAGTGTCTGAATTATTTGCTTAAAGTGCAAATGTGATGTCTCAGACTGGAGATGGTCCAAGGAAGTATTTGATCCCCCTTCTCATGCTTTTTGTAAAGAACTTCTCCGGGGACTAAAAGGAATGTGGCCTGAAGTGCATCAGCATTGACATCATGGGTTGGAGTCTGTGGAAGTCAAACCAAATGTTTTTATTATAAACAGGTCAGCCCCGGACCAAACTGTGAAGTAGGAGTTTGATTTCCATGCGCCCCACCCCCAGCCCCAGCCCCAGGCCCAGCCCCAGCCCCAGCCCCAGACCCCGCACAGAAAATAGTTCCCAACATCCCACCAGGTGGTCCAGCCCCTTCCTCGCTGATTCCCCCATTCCTTTCAATTGCACTTCACCTTCCCCTCCAGGCCTGACAGCAAACTAAAGCAAAGGAAATCTTCCCAAGAATCACGACAGATTAAGAAATGAATGTACGCTCTCCATTCAGCAAAGTTGGAGGCAAGCCAATCTCACCTCCCAAATGGAAGAAACCTAGACTAAAGGTGAGCAAAGAACTTGGCTTCCCGTCTAGCCAGGCCCTGGGTCCATGGGCTACATCTGTTCTGGCAACTGGGAATTTTATACAGCAATTCGGTGAGAAGGAAAAAATGTAGAGGATATATTTGGTATCAAATGCATCCTGTCATCCCACAAAATCAAAACTTTGGTCCCTGAACCAAGAAACCATAAAGCCGTAGGGAAAGACAGTTCCTGAATATTGAGGAGCGAGTACTGAATAATGTAAGGTGGTATATGCTGCCTGTCTGTGTCCCTGGCGGTAGGCCATGCAGGTGTGGAGAGATGGGCACAGAGAAGCCACCCGGGGAAGCAGAGTCATGGAAGCCACCACAGGAGGGATGAAACACAAGTCGAGTCTTGAAGGAAGAGTGGACTCCGCTGGCAGAGGAAAGGAGGGAGAGTTTTCCTTGAAGAACTTACATTAGCAAGATACGGAACAAGAACACGTAAGAGTGAAAAGATAGCTCATGTGGTTGAGGCGGAGAGTCTGAGAAGCATAGTGCAAGAAAAGGTAGCAGTAGATGCAGTGAGATGGGGAATCCCCGAAGATAGCTTTTTTTAGATTGCGAGGAACAGAGACACTGAATGTGCCTTAAGTGAAGGGGATGGACTCTGAGATGCAGGGATGAGGCCGGAAGAGCACACAGCCCTGCCTCTAAAAAAACAGGGGCAGCCACATTGTCACACTCCAGAGAGATGGGAACGCAGTGTGGGAACTGAGTATTTTACAACTTCATGAATTAATTAAAAACTTGAGGTATCGTAAGGCAAACAGATCAGGAGACCATTGCCAGTGAAGAGATAGCTTGTTACTCACAGTTTTCCAAGAGGAGGGGGTGTGCTATGCCTGTTGGGGAGAGGGCACACAGGGAAATCCCAGAGCATGTTGGGAGGCTGGACCTATGGATGGGACCCCTTACTGTGGTGCTTGCTGAAAGGTGTGGGCAAGACAGAGCAGGCAGGTTCAGGTGGGCTGGTTTCACTGGGCTTTGGGGCATATGGGCTGCCCTTAGTTAGGGACTTGGCCCTGGGGGAGGAGTGATTAGGGCAGGTGGAGGCGGGCCTTGAGTGAGAGCCCAATACAGCAGGTGGCTGGGGTGGGTCTGTGGAGGCGTTGGTTGCATTGAAAAGCACATGGTGGGGGGTGGCAAGTTGTTTTCTGCCTTTGGAATAATTGGTGACCCTGGGAGGGTAGGGTCTCCAGGGCCAGCAAGGCCCAGATGTCAACGCATCAGAACACAGAAAATAAAAGACACAATTACTGCACCAAGAGAGCATTCAGAACATGACGTGGTTCTGGTGGGGCCCTCGTCGGTGGCTGCCACCAGCACTCCGGATTGGGTGGCCAGTCCTCAGCTCCCCACTGATTCTCCTGTGCGGCTCTGATCCCCAGGAGGGGATCAGATTTGCTCCGCGGCTTCCAGCCGGGCCTGGTTGCGCCTGTTGGGCAGCTGTTTATGTCAGGCTGCGTGTGCTGGCGGCCCATGAATCAAGCACCCACTCGTGGTCTAATCAATTTACTAGTGGGTCTCTAGGTTTGACAAGCTATCCTCAGTGCCCCCGTGGGGGGAGGCCTGCGTGGAGAGAGACATTCTGAGGATTCCAAGGAGGAGAAACTGTGACGAGCACCTCACTTGGCTTTTCCCGGAGAAGGCTTTTGGAGGCCTGGAAATGAGTCTGGGTTACAGCTGCAGAAGTGCCAAGGATTTAATCAGGGTGGTGACGTGGGAAAGAATCGCTTTTACGAGGAAGATTAATCTGACATGTGGGGCACACTGGAGAGGGAAGAGGATGCTGCGGATCCCAGCACCGGGAGTGGGTGGGGACCACGGGCCAGAGAGGAAGAGGCGGTTCCCAAAGAGCGGCCGAGGAAAGAACTGACAGAACTTAGTGAGCAACTAACCAAGGAAGGAGAGGAAGAGGAACCTAAAGACACATTGAGACTGAAGCCTGGTGGGTGGAGGGAAGGATGCCTCACTGACTCTGAGGACAGCAAAGTATGCAGAAAGAGCAGCTGTAAGGGGGATTCTTTTTAGATACATCAACTTGTATCGGGAGACGAACACCGACAGCCCCCAACTGCTGCTGGGTGGGAAACAGTGTGTCCATAGCAATGAGACACCTTGCTGAGTAGACAATTTATTAACTCTTACTTTTTTTGCTCGTGAGTCCAGTAGATCCATGAGCACAACGACCACATTTAGGTTTTCCCACGTTTTCTCAGAGCCCAAAGTCTAGGTCTTGAATTGAACTCATGGAGATAGACAGTAGAAGGATGATTACAAGAGGTTGGGAAGGGGAGTGGGGTGAGGGTGAGGAGTGAGGATAGTTAATAGATACAAAAGTAGTTGGAAAGAATGCATAAGGTGGAATGCGATGGCTCCTGCCTGTAATCCCAGCACACTGAGAGGCCGAGGCAGGCGGATCGCTTGAGCTCAGGAGTTCAAGACCAGCCTGGGCAAAATGGCAAAACTTTGTCTCTACCAAAAATACAAAAAGAAATTAGCTGAGCACGCTGGCATGTGCCTGTGGTCCCAGCTACTTGGGAGCCTGAGGTGAGAGGGTCGCTTGAGCCCAGGAGGTAGAGCCTGCAATGAGCCAAGGTTGTGCCACTGGACTCCAACCTGGGTGACAGAGGGAGACTCCATCTCAAAACAAAACAATGAATGAATAAGACCTAGTATTTTATAGCACAACAAGGTGACTAGAGTTAATAATAACTTAATTGTACATTTAAAAGTAACTAGAAGAGTGTAATTGGATTGCTTGTAACACAAAGGATACATGCTTGAGGTGATGAATACTCCATTACCCTGATGTGATTATAATGCATTGCATGTCTGTATCAACATATCTCAGGTACTCTATAAACAGATACACCTACTGGTTGGGCAAGGTGGCTTGTGCCTGTAATCTCAGCACTTTGGGAGGCTGAGGCCGGCGGATCACGAGATCAGGAGTTTAAGATCAGCCTGACCAACGCAATGAAATCCCATCTCTACTAAAAAAAAAAAAAAAAAAAAAAAAATACAAAAATTAGCCAGGCGTGGTGGTGGGCATCTGTAATCCCAGCTACTCAGGAGGCTGAGACAGGAGAATCGCTTGAACCCAGGAGGCAGAGGTTGCAATGAGCTGAGATCATGCCATTGTATTCCAGCATGCGCAACAGAGCAAGATTCTGTCTCAATAAATAAATAAATAAATAAATAAATGCACCTACTATGTATCCACAAAAATTAAAAATTAAAAATATTAAGTTCAGGTGTTGAGTCCAGAGTAAATAGGTGCTGACCATACTTACTTCATGTCTTCTGCCCACCTCTGCCCAAATAGGAGTTTTAGACAATTAGAAGCATGCCTCTTATACAAATATATGCTGAGCACCTGATAAAGACATTTCACTCCCGAATGAGGGAACTCACAGGGAGGTAAAACTGCTCAAAGAGCATTTGTGGAACAGATATTTACATGCTCTCTCAGGAAAGAAATGTGGAAATAGGTTTGCTACGTTAGAAACAAAGCAGGTTAATGCCTTACAGGGCAATGTAACTACAACCCTTTACATTATCTTTTCCACAGGATAGAAATGTTTGCATCTCCACCAGACCAAAAAAAAAAAAATCATTTGCAATTTAACAATCTTCTACAAGTTAACCTCTAACTTCACACAGTTTGGGCCCTAATCAGTAGTTAATAGTAGGTCAAACCAGGTGTACCTGCCTAGAGAACGGGGACACCCTCGTCTCAGACCATGTTCAATATGACGCTGAAAGTCCATATTGCTTTATTTCTAAGTTTGGGATAATTTCTAACTTACATGCTGCCTTAAGATGTTGGATTTCAATGCAAAGCATCATCACTTCCTTACACCAGCCTTTCTTGGCCTCCCGGACACAGTCGCATCCCCCTATTCATTTGCTTCCACAGTGTCAGCTATTTCCTCTTTTTGGCAGTTACATTAAAATTTATCCTGATGTGTTAAAACTGTAAGAAAGACTTTTTTCAGGACGATTGCAACAGGTGTCAAGATTATTGCAAAAGGAAAGGGAGATGGAGCTCAGCTCCTAATACGATAAGAACAAGTGGGGATTTATAGCCAAGGAGCAGAATGAGGGGTCGGTGGACAGAAAATGACTAAGAGAAGACATCACAGGGAGGGGATTCTTGCTAAACTGGCTTAGGATTCTTGCCGAAGGCAGGGCAAGGTGATCACAATTGAGGGTGGGGAATGAGAAATTTGATCAGATAGGGAGTGTGATCAGATATCAAAGATAGGGGAATTCTTGCTAAACTGACTTATTCTTGCTAAACTGATTTTTGCAAAGACTGGGTGATGTAGGCACAAGTACAGAACAGGGGCCAAGCTTAAAGCTCGGGCCTAGTTGAGAAGAGTACTGAGAGGAACCTGACCAGCTTGGTCAAGGAAAGAGCCTTTGTCAGTTACCACTAGTCTTATTTATTCACTTCTTTATTTTTGAGACAGAGTTTTGCTTTTGTTGCCCAGGCTAGAGTGCAATGGCGCGATCTTGGCTCACTGCAACCTCCATCTCCCAGATTCAGGAGGTTCTCCTGCCTTAGCCTCCCGGATAGCTAGGCTTACAGCATGTGCCACCACACCGGGTTAATTTTGTATTTTTAGTAGAGACAGGGTTTTACCCTGTTGTTTAGGCTAGTCTTTAACTCCTGACCTCAGGTGATGCACCCACCTTGGCCTCCCAAAGTGCTGGGATTACAGGCGTGAGCCGCGGTGCCCTGCCACTAATCTAATTTTTATGTATCCTTGTGACCATGGATTCACGGCTGTCTCCCTTTCTAGACTGTAAGTTCCTTGAGGACAAGGCCATTGTTGGCTTCTGCTTACCACGCTCTTTCAGCACCTGCACTGGACTTGAGGCACACAGAGGCTCAGTGAGTGAATTTACTGAACGAATGAGTGAGTGAACACACCTGGTGTGCTAAGCCCAGGTAATGTCTTGGAAGACAGGAAACAGACCACCCACACCTCCACTAACTCGCTAGCCTGCCTGTTATTTCTCCTCTTCTTTGTTTCTATTTGCTTAATTGCACCTTTTCTCATTTACTGCCTGGCCCGCAATTCAGCTGTAGGGGATCTCAGTCAGGCTGTTTGTGCCACCGTGTGCTGGTGCTGACTCAGCCAGCCAGCTCTGCCTGCTGGGGAAACACGCTGATCAAAGTCCTGGGCAAATGATGTTCAGGAGCCGCTAACCTTTCTCCTGCGGATGCTTCCTGATTTACACTGCCCGACCTCCCTCAAGGTTCTTCCCCATTTCCCAGGAGTTTAGGACTCCCCTGCCAGCCTTAAGTTAAACAGAGACCCAGGAGGACAGGATGAACACCTGACAGGTTGACTGTTTAATGTACCAGGGTGGAGGAGGGAAGAGGAGAGGTGTGCTGAGCTCTGAGGATTGGGAAAGGGCTTCTCTTTTTAGTAAGCAATGTCTTTAAGAATTGTGGTACCATTTCCCAATCCCTTCACTTCCATTTCCATTTCTTAGTCATATTTCTCACTGGCCTCAGCCTGTCGCACTTGTTAGACCCCCGGCCCTCCTTCTCTCATTCCATTGTTTGCTCCTTCCGGGATTCCTATTCCTAAAGGCTGGAGGGTCCAGGACTCAGGCCAAGGACCTCTTTTCTTTGGACATTCACTCCTGTTATTGCATCTCTAGGCGGCCTGACAGCTTGCCAATGTCTGTTTGGAGCCCAGCCACCTCCCCAGAATGCCAGGCTTGCATGCTGTGCTAGATGGCCCCTGAGACGACTCCCGTCTTCCCCACTGCCTGGTGTTCACACCACTTCCTGAGGGCGGGTTGGATTGCTTCTGAGATAAGGCCTCTGTCTTGTTGGCCCTCTTTTGCTCTCCCGCTTGCTCACTCTGATGGAGATCAGCTACTGCATTGTGAGCCACTCTGGGGAGAGGCCCATGTGCCAAGTAACCAGGGGCAGCCTCCAGCCAACAGCTAGTGAGGACCTGAGGACCCCACTCCAACAGCCTAGGAGGAACCCACTCCTGCCAACAGCCACATGCATGAGCTCAGAAACAGACTCGCCCAGAAGAACCTTCAGATAAGACCACAGCTCCTGTAATCCCAGCACTTTGGGAGGCCAAGGCGGGAGGATCACGAGGTCAAGGGATCAAGACCATCCTGGTCAACATGGTGAAACCCCGTCTCTACTAAAAATACAAAAAATTAGCTGGGCACGGTGGCGCGTGCCTGTAATCCCAGCTACTCAGGAGGCTGAGGCAGGAGAATTGCCTGAACCCAGGAGGCAGAGGTTGCTGTGAGCCGAGATCGCGCCATTGCACTCCAGCCCAGGTAACAAGGGCGAAACTCCGTCTCAAAAAAAAAAGACCACAGCTCCTCAGTTCAGTCTGTGAGATACCCTGAACCAAACAGGTTGCAGCTTCCTCCTGAGCAGATAAGCTGAGCCATCGGTGCTGGCTCCATCTGGGAAACGGACCTAAAGGTAAGACCAGCTAAGCCACACCCAGACACCTTCCCCGCAGTAGCTGTAAGATACTATGTTGTTTTAAGCCACTGAGTTCAGGAATAATTTATTGCACAGTAGTAAATCATAACACTATATCTAACTGCCTGCTTGGCTTGGATGTCTAAAGAACATCTCATACTTAACACTGCCAACCCACAGCTTGATTTCCTATCCTAAGAACTGAGGGAACAGAACATACCAAAGATAAATGGAGACTGGGTAGAACGACTGTGCTCGCAGTGCCGAGGGAACTGCAAGAGGTGGACCCGGCTGAGAAGCCTGGGAAGGAATCAGTGTGTGGCGGGGGAGTCGGGAAAACAACGGGCCCATGGACGCCAGGGGGATACCCCAACTCAGAGGGAAGCTCAGCCAACCCTCCTGTTGCTTGTCCGGCTACTTTACGTGGGTTGGCCGAAGTGGTAAACTGTGAGGCTGCCTGCACAACACTGTTCCCCAGACACAGCCTCGGCTCAGCGAGGAAGGACACTGCCGTCGTGACAAAAAGCTGCAGAAACTCAACATCAGGTGCGTGTCATCTCAACCTTAGAAAATCATCTGAAGCTCAGTCATGCTGCTTAAACACTCCTTAGATGAGAATCTGACCGAGCACGGACTGTATTAAGGAATGTTTTCAGCCTCCTGCTTATGTGAGCAAGTTTGGAATTTTATTCCAACTCTCCCTCAATAAAAGTGGCAAAATTAGAGCTCATCCCAACATACCTTTGTTCCAGGCAGACATCGGGGTAGAATCTCTAATCTGAAAATTTAGAGATAGGCTCCTTTTGTATGCGCTGTGTTTTTGTGACATCTTATGTGGAGACTGTGTGCAAAGTAAATTACATTCTTTCACATATGTGAGCTCATTTGTGCTTCATACAACCTGTGAAATAAATAGAAAACATGCCCTCATGGCCATTTTTTTTTTTTTTGAAACAGAGTCTTACTCTGTCACCCAGGTTGGAGCACAATGGCATGATCTCGGCTCACTGAAATCTCCACCTCCCTAGTTCAAGCAATTCTACTGCCTCGGCCTCCTGAATAGCTGGAATTACAGGCACACACCACCATGCCTGACTGTTTTTTAAATATTTTTAGTAGAGATGGGGTTTCACCATGTTGGCCACACTGGTCTCGAACTCCTGAACTCGTGGCCATTTTAAGTGGAAACAGGCTCAGCAAAGTGAGTAACTTGCCTCAGGTCACCCGGCTGGTGTGTTCTGGAATGCACATGAATCAGGCTTCCTGATGCCTGAGTGTAAAGAACTCACTTGTTCCTTCACAGTGGAGATCCCTGCATCTGTTCCCGACTCATCCACTGTGTCTGAAGAACGGGACCGTACCCATAACTGCATTCACCGAGCCACTAAGGAAGCTCTTGAGAGAAAAACTCCTGCAGGAGAAGAAGCCAGACAGATCCTGCGTGGCTCTGTGGTCAGAGGCAGGCGAGCTCCTTCGCCTGGCCTGGCGGTCCCAGGTCTATCCCCAGCCAGCATCTCGGGGCCCTGATTGTTTAGCCAAACCCTCTGAGAGATGTGAGCACACAAAGAGGGGGTCCTGGTGCCCCATGCAGGGTGTAAGACAAGAGAGTGGTGAGGATCCTCTCCGGTTTCAGGCACATCAGGGGTTCCAGGGTCTCAGGTGTGATGCTGGAAATTGGTGGAGGTGGGAGTGGCATCCGTGTGAGGCCACGGCACTCAAAGACACGGCGGCCGTGCCTGGAGGCCAGCCGTGGGCCCCATACACTCACCACCTGACATGATGAAGCCGTTTTTGCCTTGCTGGGATCTCATCATGTGTTTTGCAGATCTTTGCAAGAGTGGATGGATTCCACGAGGGGAAACAAACAAAGGTGCTGAGCTTTGGGTCTAGTTTGGTGCCAGTGAAAAGGAGGCAGCACCCACAAGAAACGAGAGAAGGAGGGAGCCAAGAGCGAAGCTTCCAGGGCTTCACACAAATGCAGCAAGGGCTTTAGACGAAGCTGTAGAAGCAGAGATTCGAGGCAATCCTGTCTTAAAAATCCAGGGATGTCCCTGATGACTGATTACCTTGATAATGAAATGAAGGCCTGGAAGCTTTCAGGACTTGTCTAGATCATCTAATCCCAAGCCTGGATTCTTTTTATTTCTGTCATGATTTCACGTTACACCCAATCACTCAGCTCAGTGAGAATTCCTCAGCGGTCTGGGGGTGATAGCCTGACATACACATGATAAGCATCCGGCTCTCCCCGCCCCTTTCTAGTCTAGCTCTCTTTATCCTAAATGCCAGTTTCTGCCTGTCCTGCCGATGTTTACTGAGTCTAAAGGAATGCTCATTTTCTAAAGGTTTGCTCTTGTTACAGGTGAAGTGACAGGTCTTTGCAAATTCATCACTAGCTTATTGATTCTGACAGCATATTCCAAGGGGCATGGTGTGAGCGTGGACTTCCTGTGAGGAGACCACCCAGGAGTGACAGTGATGTTCTCAAGTTGTGTCTTCCTGGCTAGCACAGAAAGGCACCGGGCACTTCGCTGCTAACAGGCAGCAGGCTGTCCATTCATTCATTGGCAGCTGACCCTGCAGCTGAGATCTGAGCTCTAGATTTGAAATGACTTCAGGTCATGGGGCTATTAGCCTCTTTTAAGCACCTTTGAAAAAATGTAGGATGGAGACAAGTTCAAATCAGCCTGCAAAGTGGAAATGTCACAGCAGCCATTCATGACTTCCTTCTGCACAGGTTGGTGAAGTAGACTGTGTGGCTAGCTATGAGCTGCATGCTTGGAATTCGCTGCTGAGCAAGATTACACATGGGTTTGCCCTCTAGACTGAAATGCAGGAGGCAGACCAGACGATTCTTACACGGAGGCATCCAGCAGCCATGAAGCACGGTGGGCATGGCGGCCCAGGTACTCACAAAGGAGCAGGTGGCCTAGGCAGCCAGGATCCACACACGATTAGCTCGGGTGAGAAAAGTCGAGGGTGCCAGCATGCAGCAGGCCAGCAATGGGTTGTTAGTAACATAAAGGTTGCGAAGAAGCTGGTTCTCTGAGAATCAGGAGTTATACTTCAACCCAGCCTCCTGGGAACTTCTCTGCAGATGACTGCAGAGGTGACATGTATTCCAGCATGCATTTCTCCAGAACTCTCTGGCTGGGCTTCTTTGACTTCAGCTATCCCAGTGAGGCCACATATTGTGGCATTAAAAGCACAGATCTTGAAACAGGTGTAGCCCTACCTTTTACTCGCTGGGTGACTGTGAACAAGTCTCCTCACAGCTCTGAGGCTCAAATTCCTCAACTGCAAAATGAGGATAATCATAGGGTTGTTAGAAGATGTATCAGTCAGGGTTCTCCAGAAAAACAGAGCCAATAGGAGGAGTGTGTGTGTGTGTGTGTGTGTGTGTGTGTCTTTTGTATATATTAAGAAATTGGTGTTAAGGAATTGGCTCATGAGATTATGGTGCCTAAGGCAGGATGCGATGGCTCATGCCTGTAATCTCAGAACTTTGGGAGGCCAAGGCAGGTGGATCACCTTAGGTCAGGAATTCAAGACCTGCCTGACCACCATGATGAAACCCCATCTCTACCAAAAATCCAAAATTAGCTGGGCATGGTGGTGCATGCCTGTAATCCTAGCACTTGGGAGGCTAAGGCAGGAGAATCACTTAAACCTGGGAGGCGGAGGTTGCAGTGAGCCTGTGCAACAAAAGGAGAACTTCGTCTCAAAAAACAAAAAAAGATGATGGGGCATCCCAAGTCTGTAGTCCATAGGGCAGGCCAGCAGGCTAGAAACTCAGGCAGGAGTTGACACCGTAGCCTTGAGGGGGAGTTTCTTCTCCTATGTGAAACGTTGGGTTTTGCACATAAGACCTTTTCAACTGATGGCTGAGGCCCACCCTTTTAATCCCCTTTATTTAAAATCAACTGATGGTAGATGTTAACACATCTACAAACCACATTTTCACAGCAACATCTAGATTAAGATTTGATTCCATAACTGGGTAATAATAGCCTAGCCAAGTGCACATGTCAAACTGACCATTGCAGAGGCTGATAGGCACATCTCCTTTTGGGAGAGGCATTTAGATAATATGCAAAACACTCAGCCCAGTCCTTGGCATAGAGAGTGCTCAATACATTGAAGCAATTTTTATTTTTAATGTGTTCAAAAAATATTTGAGGGCCAGATGAGGTGGCGTCTGTAATTCTAGCTCCTCGGGAGAGTGGTAGAAGGATTGGTTGAGGCCAGAAGTTTGAAGCCAGCCTGGGCAACATAGCAAGACCCCATCTCTGAAAAAGGGAAAACACTTTGAGTATCTGCTGTGATCGGCTAAAGTACATCTAATTGCTCACTGACCGTGAGCAAGATTGATAGACACTCCCATCCTACCTAGCTTACATCTCTAGTTTCAGTGCCCAGTCCCCTCTGAGCCAACCCCTGACCATTTGTGTCTCCAAAAGCCCTCTCTCTGGGCTGGCTGGAGGGTATCTCTCCATCACAAACTTTGCTGCCACAGATAACTATCAATAAAGAATTCTGTGTCTCCTGTCCAGAAAATGCTCATCTTTATTCAGACACTTAGGTGAGTTCAGGCCCATTCCTCTATCTATTAGAACCAAGATAAATGTTTTTATTTTTTAACCAAGACTTTACCAGCATTCTCATGGGACATAATTCTTCAATTCCCTGAAATGACAGCTGACTTTTCTCTTCTAATTTCACCAGACATGTCTTTCTCTTCTTGTCTAGTGAAATTCTTTTTTTCCCTGGTATTTTCTATGCTACAGAAACTTCTGGCTGATGGAGGAGAGGGGTAAGGACCAGAGAAGCTGAGGTATGTCAAACCACAGGTATAACCAAAGCTATTTTACTTACGGATTTGCCTTTAATTGGACTTTGAGGCAGGCTAGTGTCCTATCATTTTAAAGACATGTATCTGAAACAATAGGTGGAATAATTATTAGAGTTTCTGGCATTATTAGAGTTTCTTTCCTTCTCTATGTTTTCATCTATAATCCAAAGATATTCTCAGGGAACAAACGATGCCTGCCCTTAGTCCATATTGTTCCTGTAAGGTTAAGGTCAGATACGAGTTACACCTGTGAGAATTTGTCCAAAGGAGACACGCTGAGAGGCTGCCTGCAGGAGAGATGCCATGATCCTTTTGGGAGAGGGTTTACATCACTGTGGTGAAACAGTGGTGAAACGCCTCGGCGTCAGATTGCAAATTCAAATCCTGCCTCTGCTGCTTACTGCCAAGTGACTTGGGCAAGTTACTTAACCTCTCTTTCATGCTTCCCTTTCTTTATCTGTAAAGTGGATTATCTAGGATTGAAAGTTATTGAAATATCAAGTACTTGGCACATATTAAGCACTTAGTTTAATTAAATTATTGGTATCATTAATATTGTAAGTGGTAGAACCCAACTCAAGCAAACTTAAAGAAAATGGAAACTTCTTAGAAAAACAATGTGTTATTTTATAGAGTCAAGGAATTAGCCTTTCGGAAGGCCTGTCCCGGAGCCATTCCAGGAGCCTCGAGGGCTAGAACTATCCACTTGGGGGTGCCTAGCATGTTCTCATCCTCTTTCACCTCTTAACTTTCTCCCATCCAAGCACTAACCCCGTCTGACCCTGCTTAGCTTCCGAGATCAGACAAGACTGGGCGCGTTCAGGGTGGTATGGCTGCAGACACCTCTAACTTTATGTCTTGTTCTCAATGGTGACACTAAAGTTGTTTCTCTCTCTCATGTGCCATGTTCATCATGATCCAGCTGTAGCACTGCTTTCTGTGGTTGATCCCTGGAGGCTCAGGCTAAAGGAGCAGCCTCCCACCACCAGAGCAAAGGGGAGAGAGGGGAAGGTGGGCCACTCACTGCTGTATAAAGCTGATGCTCAAAAAGTGTCATCTGTTCTTTTTGCTCTCAAGTCTTTGGCCAGAGCAAGTCACACTGCCATGCCTGAACTCAACGGGGTGAAAATGCATACTCCCCCAGCAGGGAGGGGCCTCTCATGGGAAGAACGTAAAACAATTCACTACAGGAGCTCTTGGAAAAGACAGCCCCTTCAAGTAATAGCCTCCAGGATCCTCCATGTTGTCACATGCAGCAGAATTTCCTTCTTTTTCCAGGATGAATCATATTCTGCTGTAGGCATACATCACATTTTCTTTATCCATTCATCTGTCAGTGGACATATAGGTCGTTTCCATATCTTAGCTATGGTAAATGCTGCTGTGAACACAAGTGCACAAATATCTTTTCAAGATCCTGATTTCAGTACTTTCAGATGTATGTCCAGAAGCTGGATTGCTTGATCATATGGTAATTTTGCTTTTAATTTTTTTACATACTGCCAGCCATTTCCATAATGGCTACAGCATTTTGCATTCCTACCAGCAGTGCACTAGGGTTCCAATTTCTCCACACTTTATCTCTGTGGTTTTTTTTTTTTAAATCATAGCTATTCTAACAAGTGTGAGGTGAGAGCTCATTGTGGCTTTGACTTGCGTTTCCCTGATGGTTAGTGGTGTTGATTATTTTTCATACAACTGTTGGCCATTTATATGTCTTCTTTGGAGAAACGTCTATTCAAGTCCTTTGCATGATTCCATTTATATGAGACATCTAAAATAGTCAAGCTCATGGCAATAGAGAGTAGAACAATAGTTATCAAGAGCTGGGGGGAGGGAGAAAGGAAGAGTTGATTTTCAATGGGTACACAGTGTCAGCTGTTTGAGGTGAATAAGTTCTGGAAATCGGCTGTACAGCGCTGTGTCTACAGTTAACAATACTGTATGGTGCACTTAAAATTGTTAAGAGGATAGATCTTGTGGCAGGTGCTCTTGTTACAAATAAATACATACATAGAAAAAGACAGCCCTTTTCATTGGACACTATGTCTAGAACATTGTGGGAGACGACTCATGACAGAAGAAAAGACAGGGAAAACTCTATGCATATTCTACAGAGAAACTGATCTCAAATTACTACCTAAATATATGTATCTGTTTCAGATGGGACATGGAGTAAAAGACACGACGAAGCTGATGCACGAAGGAAGCGAAATAAAAAATGAACATGATCTGCTTGTAGCCAGGAAGCCTTGTCATCATTAATTAGAGAATTTTAGAACATGCAGCTAGGAATGCTTGAAAGCAAGTCACCACCAAGGGGATAGAAAGAATCTAAGAAAGGCGTTCAGTTGTGGGTATGCCTGTGAGTGGGAGCCCGAGAATGTTCTCTCTCGGGAAGCCAAAGGGCTGCCTGACATGAGTTCGATCCTAACTCAGGACTCTAAGATCTGGAGAAACTGGACGGGTCTAAGGTGGTCCTAACTCAGGAGCAAGACCTGGAGCAACCAGACGGGTCTAAGGCTTCCCCTGACCCAGGCAGCCCCATGGAGTAATCAGGAACTCAGGTTTGATCTAGGAAATAGACCCAAGAGTAGAACAAAGAAATAAAACCAGAGGCAACATTAAAACATGCTCTGTGTGCAAGACTGAGGCAGCTGAGCCTGGCCGTCCAGCTGCACCTTGTAATTTGTCTTCCCACACAGTCTCTGCTCAGGATTTTACATTCTGCCTCAACAACTGACCCAGCACACACTGTAGAAATATATCAGCGAGAAGCAAGCTTTTGCTTTTAAATGAAAGTACAGAAACTCAATTTACAGAGAAATCACTGAATGCCTTGTGGGATGGCAGAGGACCTGTCAATTGTTCTTTCTGGGGGGAAGAGGAGGGCATGCTATGATCTGAACGCATGTTTTCCCTCCCAAATTCATGTTGAAACTTAATCCCCATTGTGATAGTATTAAGAGGTGAGGTCTCTGGGAGGTCATGAGGGCTCCACCCTCATGCATGGGATCAGTGCCCCTATTCATAGCTTGAGAGAGCCTATTTGCCCCTTTTGTCCCTTCCACCCTGGGAGGACGCCAGGAGGCACCCACCATGAGGAACCCTCCTCATTACACGTGGATCTTCCGGTGTCTTGATCTCGGGCTTCTCGGTCTCCAGAACTGTGGACAATTTCTGCTGTTTTTAAGTTACCCAGCCTAGGATATTTTGTTATAGTAGCCTGAAGGGACCAAGACAGGGTTTCTTGTTTTTATTTTTCATTTTTGTTGTGTTTTGTTTTGAGGGGCTTGTTCCAGTGCTATCTGGACAGCAGGAATCAAATCATCATCATCATCATGTGATTGACATGTATTTATTGAGTGTCTTTGAGCTACCTGACACCCTTCTTGGAGCTGAGGATATACAGCAGTGAATGAAGAGACAAGGCTGTGTGACCTCATCAAGCTTGCTTTCCAAGAGCCTCTGCGCAGCAAAAGAAGCTATCAACAGAATAAACAGATAAATTGCAGAATGGGAGAAAATATTTGCAAATTATGCATCCAACAAAGGATTAGTACCCAGAATCTATAAGAAACTTAAACAAATCAATAAGCTAACTCGGTTATAAAGTGGGCGAAGGACATAAAAAGATAATTCTCAAAAGAAGACACACATGCGACCAACAAACATAAGAAAAAATGCTCAGCTCTCTAATCATCAGAGAGCCGCAAATCAAAACCACAATGATGTACTACCTCGCACCAGTCAGAATGGCTACTGTTAAAAAGAAAAAACAAACAAACAAACAAACAGGTGTTGGTGATGTTGTTAAGGGAATAAGTTATTCACTGCTGGTGGGAATGTAACATTTCAGCCCCTGTGGAAAGCAGTTTGGAGATTTCTCAAAGAATTAAAAGACCTATCATTCAATCCAGCAACCCCTTGACTGGGTATATACTCAAAAGAAAATAAATCCTTCTACCAAAAAGACATCTGGAATCCTATGTTCATCACACTACCGTTCACAATAGCAAGAACATGGGATCAACCCCGGTGCCCACCACTGGTGGACTAGATAAAGAAAATGTGGTTCATATACACCATGGAATACTCCACAGCCATAAAAAAGAATAAAATCCTGTCCTTTGTGGCAACGTGGATGCAGCTGAAGACCATTATCCTAAGCAAATTAGTGCAGAAACAGGAAACCAAATACCACCTGTTTTCACTTATAAGTAGGTGCTAAATATTGAGTACACAGGGACACAAAGATGGGAACAATAAATGTGGGGGATCCCAAGACAGGGGGAGAGTTGGTAAGGGGTTGAAAAACCACGTGTCGGGTAATTATGTTCGATACTTGGGCGACAGGACCATTAGAAGCCCAGACCTCAGCATCGTGCATATACCAGTGTTAACGAACCCACACATGCAGCTCCTGAATGTAACATTTCAAAAATTTAAGAATAAATAAATGAAGATAAATTCCACTTTTTAAAAAAACACTTACTTTTGAGCTGGGAAAGATTGACAAAAACCAAAGTGTGATACGTGTGATGTTGGAAACGTGTAGTCTCTGAACGAGACAAAAGAGAATGAAAACCCATAGTGTTGCTGGGGGTGGGTTTTGCAATTTTAAGAACAGACGTCAGGCAACCCTTTGCTGAGAGGGTGACACTGGGGTCCCTACCGAAAGGAAGTGAGGGACGGAGCCAATCACATGTCTGGAGACAGAATTTCCCCGACAGAGAAAAACAGTACGTGCAAATACCCTCAAAGAGAACCTGCTTGGTGCACTGAGGCAGAACCAGAAGGCCAGTGAAGGTGGGCGGGTTTAGCAAGGGGATAACGGAGGAGATGAGGTGGAGTGCAGATAATGTGGCATCTGTCTGTTCAATACCGAGGTCTTGGACCAGCAGCAGCAGGGGCGGCAGCAGCCGAGTGCTTGATAGAAATGCAGAATCTTCTACCCCGACTCACTGAGTCAGAGCTGCATTTTCACAGCACCCTCAGTAGCTCATGTGCACATTACAGTTTGTAAAGTGCCGCGGTCAGGCCTGAGCATCCCACTGTCGGCCTCAGCTATTTACTTTGTGCAATAACATTGGGTATCTTCAGAGGGTTCCGAACATTGGAAGCGTGTAATCTGACTTACATTTTAACGGTAGCCCTAGCCGAAGGGGGCAAGAGTAGTAATCCGGAGCCACGTAGGAGTTTCAGTCACCTGGTAAGAGATGATGAGGACAGAGGTTAAGAAGCAGAGGTGAGAAGTGACCTGGTTTGGATACATAGAAGGTAGAGCTGACAGGACTTGCTGATGGATTGGATGTGGGCTGTGAGAGAAAGGGAGGATTCCAGGATGACTCCTAGGTTTCAGACCCAGCTACATTAACGAAGCATTTACTATGTACCAGACACAGTACCTTTTCCTCTATCGCCTCATTTAATCCTTACAATGACCCTCTGAGTTCCACTATTATTAATCCGAGAAAGGCTAAATCACAGAGCTAGTCCACGAACGAACCAAGTTATGAACCTAAGTGTGCCGCTTCCAAGGTCCAAGCTACCCCACTGCTCAAGGCTCACTTCCCTTCCAGCACCCTTAGCTACACACACTCTGAAATGAAGAGTGTGAGCAGCAGAGCGGCCATGGCTCCACAGCAGATCACCTGTGTGACCCAGGGCAAGCTACTCAACCTCTGTGGGCCTCAGTTCCTCATCTGTTACATGGGTCTCTTAATGCTCCATAGAATTTTTGCAGGATAAGGCAAGATACTGAATCCAAAGCAGTAAGGAGAGGCTGTTGTCTGCTTCCAAGCTACCCTAGGGCTTTTTGCACTACATTGTATTAATTTTTTAAAAATATATCTCACACACATATGCAGGAACACAAAGAACTCGAACCAGATCATGGTCTATCAAAAGAGAAAGGACAAAATGGCAGAAATGAAGGCCCAGAAATGGGAACAGTGACCACGAAGTAGAGAAGGCAACCCCTGAGCAAAAGAGCAAGGAGGAGACGAAGGATGGGGACGCAGCCAGCGGGAAGATGAGGAGAGGGACCACAGAGCCCATGGGGCAAACCGCATGGAGGGCAGACGCCTACCAAGGAAACGTTAGCGTTTCCAGCCCTAACGAGGACTTCCCTGTTTTGTATGGCTTTTTTTTTTTTTTTTCCTGTCCTAAAAGTCCAGGTAGAACAAGAATTCTTCTTCTCTTTGCATTTTTTGACTCTGACCTCCTAGCAGTTACATAAAGAAGGGTTATAGTTTGACAGGGCTTTTGTTTTGATTTTGTTCGAGGCTTTTTTTTTTCTCTCCCGGCAAAGATTTAAAATGACGACATCTGCCCAAATACTCACTCTCCTACTTATCTCCATCAAGACCCATTCGCTGGCAGCTTTGAGCCTGAAACTCTCAAGCGAGAGGGTGAATCATCCCTTCACACAGGGCTTGTCTTCCTCTCACAATCATGAATTCCCACAGAGATGCTCGGAACTTGTGGCTAAGGGCAGACGCTGAGGCTAAAATTGAACACGGGCGCAATGGAGCTGTGCTTGAAAGAGATAGGAACGAGGAGTCGTGCGTTGTCCTGCTCGGTGGTTAACGAGTTGACTACATTCCCTGCTGATGGAAGGATGGTGACTTCAGGCAGGAAAGGTGAGGGAAGGACTCGGCTCTGGGCTGTCCCACCATCCACCCATCAGCACTGCTGTCTGGCTGAATGGGGGACAGGTCCCCTGGGGTGGAGGCTGGCTGCTGGGAAGTGTCCACTTTGGCTTCAAAATGAATTCACTGGGAAGATAGCCATTACGGCAAAGTATGCTTTTCTCTTAGGAAAATCACCCCAGAGATCATCATCATTTTAAGTTTTTTCTTTCCAGTGACCCCTTCTAGGAGTTTTCACTCTTCAAACAAATCATCGATTTGCTGGGAACATTATAATCACAAGAAATGCTAAAAGATTCGGTTTTTTTTTTTGGTTCCTTCCTTCAAACCAGCAATCATCTTATGTGAATGCCTTACTCTAAGATCCAAATGAAGTAGAATCCTGTCTTCTTCGTTAAAACAGCCGTCAGTGTTCATTGCCAGGTGTCTCTCTGTTCCACGGACCAACGGCTGCTTTGTAATATATACGACTTATATTTGAATACAATAGCTGGATTCTTATGTCAAGATCTATGGAGGGTTGAAGGTTTTACCCCAGCTGTGAGCTAACAAGTTTCATGGATTCTGACAGAAGACATGACACTCCTGGATCCGAGACAAAAGATGTTATTACTCACAGCACTCTCACTTCACAGAGTGGAAGCATCCTTGCAGCAGGTGTCCTGCCCTAGTCCCATGGCACAACAGGCCCAGATGAGTGCTACACACGCAGTGGGATGCATCGCAGCAGAGGAATCCAGGGTCAAGGGCCCAGCACTTTTTGAGTGAGCAGCAAACATTTCGGCAAGCAACAGACAAGCTCTTCCCCTCCTCCTGCGGAGTGAGCAGCTACTTAGTAGTCATGCTGTGAGCACCTGACCTACTTAGGTATCTGTGTGACTAGCTTGGAAACTGCTCAGTATCAGGAGATAGGTAAGCTCTGCAATCTGGCAGCAAGAGTACACAGCTGAGACCAACATCTTCATCCATCCATGTGGTCCTTTCCCTAATCATTCAACTGCATGAGAGCTTTTTTTGTAATGTCCATGTTACTTTGTAGACAACTGAAAATCCAGCCTGATAATCATACCCATGTCTCTCATGAAAATACAATGTTTCTCAGCCAGGCAAATTAGAATTAAATATAAACCTTCAGTTTTTTCATCCTTCTCATGTGTTTGATTTCATCTGAGTTCATTTAGAGTCATGAGGCCAAGAAAGGTATTTGGTAGTGGTGTCAGGAGGTGGGAAAGAAGAAATAGATACAGCTTATTGTTATATGTATCTCTAAGAGCAGGTGACTAACATATGTGTTATGCGGTAAATGTGTTGGAATAGCATTCAACAACATCATTTACAAATGCTTTTAAAAATGTAATTAAGGGCCAGGCACACAGTGGCTCACACCTGTAATCCCAGCACTTTGGGAGGCCAACCTAACCAACATAGTGAAACCCCATCTCTACTAAAAATAGCAAAAATTAGCTGGGCATGGTGGCAGATGCCTGAACTCCCAGCTACTCGGAAGGCTGAGGCAGGAGAATCGCTTGAACCCAGGAAGCAGAGGTTGTATTGAGCCAAGATTGCACCATTGCACTCCAGCCCAGGGAACAGTGCAAGACTCCAGCTCAAACTAAATAAATAAATAAATATCATTAAGGCCAGACATGGTAGTTCATGCCTATAATCCCAGCACTTTGGGAGGCTGAGGCAGGAGAGTCACTTGAGGCCACCTCCTCTAATGACCTCAGGGCCAGAGACCAGTCAGCTAGGGACAGTCCCTACGCCCCAGAGCCCACTGAAAGTGTTAAAACTAGCCAATCCCAGCCCTGTCCACCATGCCTCACTCTCCCTCTGCCTCTGCCCTCAACCCAGTCCTTCCCCACATGCAGGGTGTGCCTTCTCCTTTTCTTTTCTTTTTTTTAAAATTTATTTAGAGACAAGATCTTTCTCTGCTGCCCAGGCTGGAGTGCAGTGTCACAACCATAGCTCACTGCAGCCTTGAACTCCTGGGCCCCAGTGATTCTCCCACCTCAGCCTCTGGAGTAGCTGCAACTACAGGCATGCACTATCATGATTTTTTAATTTTTTTATTTAAAATTTTTTGTAAAGACAGTGTCTCCCTATGTTTCCCAGGCTGATCTCAAACTCTTGGCCTCAAGAAATCCTCCTGCCTCAGCCTCCCAAAGTGCTGGAATTACAGGTGCAAGCCTCTGAGCATGGTCACAGCTATCTTTTCAATGGCAGTCATCATCTGATCTGTTGGCTTTATTGTGGCTCTAATTTCTTGATAATATGCTATATTTTAAAATAGGCAGTACCATTTGTACTTGGAGAAAGGCCTGCAGGTGAGCGGGGAGAGAGTCCAAGGTGTCACATTGGAGTCTCCCTCTCTGTCAGTACAACAGTGGGGCCTTTGTTCACCTAATGTTAATATCCCTGAGAGTCAGCCATCACACTCAGCTGCCCCCCTGACATTCCCACTGGGGTGCTTCATAGGGGTCTCTCACTGCACTGTACAAAACTGAACCCTAGAGCTCTCCCCCTGAACACACACACACACACACACACACACACACACCCCACATACATACCACATACATATCATATACATACCACATACACCCACACCACATACACATACACACACACCACACACACACCACATACACACCACACACACCACATACACACCACATACACCACACACACACCACACACACCACACACCACAAACACACCACATACACACCACATACACACCACACACACACCACACACACCACATACCCACCACACACACCACACACACCACATACACACCACATACACCACACACACACCACACACACCACACACCACATACACACCACACACACCACACACACATCACATACATACCACACACCGCACACACTACACACACCACACACACCACATACACACCACATATACCACACACACGCCACATACCACACACTGCACACACTACACACACCACACACACACCACACACACACCACATACACACCACACACCGCACACACTACACACACCACACACACCACATACACACCACATATACCACACACACGCCACATACCACACACTGCACACACTACACACACCACACACACACCACACACACACCACATACACAGCACACATACCACATACACACCACATACACACCACACATACCACATACACCACATACACACCACACACACACTGCACACACCACATACACCACACACACCACATACACATACACACACACACCACATACACACCACACACACCACATACACACCACACACACCACATACACACCACATACACATACACATACACACACACACCACATACACACCACACACACCACATACACATGCACACCACATACACAGACACCACACACACCCACACACCACATACACACACATACACACCACAGACACACACTCTCTCTCTTCCTCCCCGCCTCCATACACAGCATCACCATCAAGTTACTTAACCCAGAAAATTATCTATCATTCTTGACCCTTCTTATTCCTCCATTCCAATCCATCACTCAACCCTATGTACTCTACTACCACCAACATACGTCTCAATTATACTTTTCTTTCAATCGCTACTGCTCCAGTATCACTTCTAGCCACATGGCTTCCACAGCCGCCTCATCCATTTCTCCAGACAATGCAAACCACCTTTTTAAACTATAAATCATGCACCCTGACTCCCTTGCATTTAAACCTTAGGCTGTAGCTAGAATAGAATTCATAATCCTTCCTGTGTGTTAATTATCTAACCTCTGAACACATCTTCAATCATCTCTGACCCGGCGCAGTGGCTCAGGCAGGGGGAGGCGGGCAGATCACCTGAGGTCAGGAGTTTACGACCAGCCTGGCCAACGTGGTGAAACACCATTTCTACTTAAAATATAAAAATAGCCAGGTGTGGTGGCACATGCCTGTAGTCGCAGCTACTCAGGAGGCTGAGACAGGAGAATCACTTGAACCTTGGAGGCAGAGGTTATAGTGTGCCGAGATAGCACCACTGCACTCCACCCTGGGCAAGACAGAGTGAGACTCGGTCTCAAAATAATAATAATAATAATAATAACTCTGACTGTGTTACCTTTGCTCACTCTACTCCGCCACTCCCCAACCCCCATCTACTGAACTCTTTTACTGCCTAGAATGCCCCATCCCCACGCTTGGCCCATGTGGTCAACATTACTAGCACTGCCCAAGATTTCTGGCTCTCTCTCCTTTCAGGCTCATGTCCCCTTGAAATTAGGCATGACATGGGATTTGCTGAGGCCAGTGAGATGTCATTGGATGGGACGCATGTCACTTCCCAGCGGAGGAATTTCAGCAGCAGAGTGCATTCCTCCATGCTCTGTTCCCTGCTCTGATGTTGCTGGAAGACAAGTTAACACAGAGGTGCTGGAAGATCAAAGCCCCCTGGAGCACTGAGCCACATCTGGAAGACAGCTACTCTCAAGAGCTGCCCAGCCTCTCCGCTGACTAATGTAAACGAAAAGTAAGATTTTATTATGTTAAGCCACTGAGTTTTGGGGGTTGGTTGTTACTACCTATTCTGACGAGCACACCCTGGCTTTTCATCCTTCAGATTTTCATCCTTCCATAAAGAAGCTTTCCCTGACCCTGCCTTACAGAATCTCAAACACACACACAACCACACATACAACAGCAGGCACACACAACCATGGATACGTTCCTAAATCTAGTCCCCCTTGTTTTTTTTATTATTCATTTATTTTAGAGATGAGGTCTCTTTATGTTGACCAGGCTGCAGTGCAGTGGCTATTCACAGGTGCAATCCCACTACTGATCAGCAAGGGAGTTTTGATCTGCTCCGTTTCCGACCTGGGCTGTTCACCCCTACTAAGGCAACCTGATGGTCCCCTGCTCCTGGGAGGTCACCATATCCATGCGCCCTGCAAGCCCCCCTTGTTCTTCTCTCTTAGCTTTCTTCATTCTTCCTCCGCAGTCCCTATCGCACTTTGAAATTACACATTTATTCTGTTTTGATTTGTTCACTATTTGCCTCACCTACCAGACTGCAAAATTCACCTTAGTAGGAACCACCTCTGATTTGTGTCCCAGGGAACTTTCCCTAAGCCTGTGCACAGAGCCTGCACCTAATAGTCACTTCAGCTCTTCTTGAATGAATGAACGAGTGAGTGAATAAGTGAATGCACGTACACTCTGAAGAAAGGGTTGTTCCCTGTAACAACTGATCTGGTTTGTCCTTTCCTAATCCCACATTGAAATGCAGTCCTGAATGCAGGAGCTGGGGCCCAGCGGGAGGTGTGTGTGTAGTAATGACTGAGTTCTCACTCTGAGTTCACGGGAGTTCTAGTTGTTCAAAAGAGGGTAACACCTGCCCTCTGACCCTGCTCCCGGCCTCAGGGATTTCTTTATAGTGGCACAAAAATGGCCTAAAACAGCAACCACAGCCATTGGCCTTTCATCTCATCATCCTCACTTCCGTCCTCTCCCAGCTTCCTCTCCCATTCCACTTGCGATTCCTGGCCTCTTCTTCTGCCTTTGCTCTCCTGATCCCCTTTCTTTTCTCTTCCCTTCCTTTCCTTCTTTCCACTCTTGTCCCTGCCTGAGATGGTGACGCTCACAGCTAAGAAGTTTGAACACCCTGGCCGTGAGACCAAGGGTTGGGGTTGGCTAGTCACTGTTTTTAGCTAGACAGGGGTGGACTGTTGGCCCCTGAAACCTAGAATTCTGTCTGTCATTTGCCTTGGCCTCTGTTTGCTCTGTATCCCACATGTGGACACTCATCGGGGCCTGCTTCCTCCCACTGCTCCATCTCCGAGAGCAGCAGGACAGTCACACATTGCTCAAGCTAGAAATGCGACAGTATCTCAGTCTTTCCTCTCCCTTCCATGTCACATCTAAGCAGCCAAGGAGTCCTGTCTATCCTGAGGCACACCTTATGTCCCCCTTCCTCTCCACCACACTGCCCCTGCTCATGCCCACTCTTCTGACTGAACTTATGACATTCCCTCCTACCTGGTCTTGCAGGCTCTAAACTCACCTTCTGGGAACCTCTGATCCAATCTGATGGTGCACATACCTCTTCCTTACATCCACGGCTCCTCTGCCTCTAAGATAAGGTGCACATGCCTTGGCCTGGGCTGCCGGGCCCTCCAGAGCAGGCCCACTTAACCTTGCCATCTTCATCTGGCCCTGCCCCACGCCCTACATTCTGGCCGTACTGGACCCTAGCAATTCTCACAACTGTGTGGTGTTCATCCTGCTTTGACATCTGATCTTATCTTATGCTAAGACATTCCTCTTAATGGGAGGACCGCCCATGTTTAGCAAAATGCCTAAACTGCTTTGGGAAATAGCAGATAAGCCTCCAAGGAAGTGGAAGGAAATAAACAAGAGACAGCTGACCCACACCACACAAGAAATGAACAGGAAATCTTTCCTTCTTTTCTTTAAAGACACACTGCACATATAGAAGAGTAACTCATATATGTTCAGTTTTAAAAATAATTATAAAGCAAATGCACATGGAATCATCACCAAGGTCAAGATGTAAGCATGGCCAGGATCCAGAAGCTCTTCCTGGTCACAGCTTCAGTGAACAGGGGTCGAGGGTGGGAGAAACTGAGAAAGACTTAGGAGAGGGAAAGCTCAGGATGTGGCGAATTTGCCTTTTTCCTTCAATTTCCAGGAGAAATTCCTAACATATCTGGTAATGGGGAGTGGGAGGAGACTTGAGTTGACCATGAACAGAAATAAAGGAATATCTGCAGATGCAGAAGGAAAAATAAGAATTCAAAAGAAACGTAGCAGGAGTCAGGGTGAGAGCTGGATTGCTAAATTGGGTCATGACCGTTCTTGATACCTTTCCCAGACTCGCATCCTACTTTCAACATCCAAAATCATTCCTGTTCCCTGCCAGGGAAAAGCGACCCCAAGGAAGAAAATGAGCATAAGGTAGAGTGTACATCATTCATTTCTTCAGCATTCACTCATCCATTCATTCATCAGGCACATGTTGCATGCCCGGCACTGTGTTAGGGCTGAGGAGACCGTGGACACTAAAAGCAGCTGCCATCCTTGGCCTGTTGCACCTTATAATCCAGCATCTCTCCCTGCATGTAGTGCTGAGCTCTGGTGAGCACCTTCCCCTGAGCTTTGTATGGAAGAGAATTGGCTACACTGCAGGAGGCAACCACCCTAGGCTCACTTGGGTCCTTTAAATAAACTCTTTGGTTCTTTTTTTTTTTTTGCGACGGAGTTTCGCTCTTGTTACCCAGGCTGCAGTGCAATGGCGCGATCTCGGCTCACCACAACCTCCACCTCCTGGGATCAGGCAATTCTCCTGTCTCAGCCTCCCGAGTAGCTGGGATTACAGGTACGCGCCACCACGCCCAGCTAATTTTTTGTATTTTTAGTAGAGACGGGGTTTTACCATGTTGACCAGGATGGTCTCGATCTCTTGACCTCGTGATCCACCCGCCTCAGCCTCCCAAAGTGCTGGGATTACAGGCGTGAGCCACCGCGCCTGGCTACCCTTTGGTTCTTGTGGGATATGATTGTCTGCTAATTCCATGAGATAGCATGACATTGTCACTGCTTGTTATCCTTCACAATTGCATGGGGCATGTACCAGAAAACGGAAGAGAAAGGGGAAGTTAGTGTGTAAGTGGGTAATCCAAGCTGTTTCCCTTCTGTTCTCTGCAAGTTCTGTGTGTTCCCGAGCTTGCCTTGTGATGCATGGATGTTGCTGCTAGGGGACATTCACATGGACCTAAGTGTCAAGAGCACTGGGAGCCAACAGATCCATTTGGGCCCCTTTGGGGTACTAAATGCAGGCTTCATACCTCAAGCCTCTACTAGAAGATAAGAGACCCCCACAAAGCAACAGTAAGCGCTGGCCGGGTGCAGTGGCTCATGCCTATAATCCCAGCAATTTGGGAGGCTGAGGCGGGTGGATCACGAGGTCAAGAGATGGAGACAATCCTGGTCAACAAGGTGAAACCCCGTCTCTACTAAAAATACAAAAATTAGCTGGGCATGGTGGTGCGAACCTGTAGTCCCAGCTACTCGGAAGGCTGAGGCAGGAGAATTGCTTGAACCCAGAAGGCGGAGGTTGCGGTGAGCTGAGATCGTGCCATTGCACTCCAGCCTGGGTAACAACAGCCAAACTCCGTCTCAAAAAAAGAAAAGAAAAGAAACACTAAGCGCACGCCCATGAAGTCCATTTCTGGTCATCATAGTTCTCTCTGCTTATTCTGAGATGCAGATGGTAATGGAGATGGGAGAGAAGCTGGACTGGGATGAATCTGGGGAAAACATGCAATGTAGAGAAGGTCACCAGCTGCATAAACGTTTGTGAAAGTTTGCCCGTCTGAGTTGAGTTAGAGGTACGTTGTCTATCACTGGCAGCAGTAGTTGTCTAAAGTTTCCTAAGAGTCTGAAAACTGGGGTTGTTTCTGCCTCCTCCAATAATCTAGAACCTCAGGGAGAACACGGCCACCTAGCACATCGTGGGGAGGAAAACCCAGTGCTGGCTTCTGTGATTGGAGGATGAATAGAAACTTCCTTACTCTGAGCCCAGACTGAGGGAAAGTGAGATAAACATTAAGCAGTGTCTCCGCAGTGAGGAGTAAGGAACATCTGCTCCCGGGAGGCTGACATTTCTCTAAGGGCTAAACAGCAGGAACTGGCCGAAGTCCAACCTGCAGGAACCTTGATGCTCCCAACGCTGATTTCTGAAGTCGAAAGCACGGCATGTGCCACACCCAAGGACATGCGACACAGGAGCTCCCATTGCAGTCCCCCACTGCTCTGTTCCCAGGGTTCTTTAGCAGAACTGATGCTGTGGAGGAACCACAGGAGTTCATCCGCCTCTGTGCTGGAGCTCGGGAAGACCCGGCGCAGTGACTCTCTGTGACATGCTCCCTTTCCGGGACAGTGCCTCCCAGCACCCCACACCCACCAGGATGCAAGAGTTTGCAGAGCACCTTCCCAGAGAGGCACAGGGGCCCTGGAAGCATTAGCTCAGTGTCCAGCCTAGAGGCTGCTGGCAAAGGACGGTAACAACCTATAAAACAAGTTAAGGTCTCATTCCAGCTGCTAGGACCATGGCCGCCGCAAGATGCAAAATGCTAGACTGCTATTGTTTGGAAGGAAGCAGGAAAATGGAGAAAAAATACGAATATCTAATACTTTGTGCTTTCATTTGTTTTCTTTTTGAGCACCCCTAAAAGCCTTCTGCCACATCACAACCAACGTTTGCATGGAGTTAATGCCTGTACTAAGTGAGGGGTCGGGGTTGGGTGTTGCGCCAGACACCTGAGGTCTATGGATGCACCCTCAAGAAGCCCAAAATCCGACAGGACAGATAAAATGGGGACACCGTTAGTACAGTCCTAGGCAGAAAGTCATAAATAGAGTTAAAAATGCTATATTGGTTTAGAGGAAGGAAAGGTTTATAGGTAGGACTGCCTGATAAAATACAAGGCACCCAGTTGAATTTGAATTTCAGATAAACAATGCATAATTTTTAGTATCAGTATGTCACAAACACTGCTTATACTAAAAAAAATTATACATTGTGTAGCATCGTTTATCTGAAATTCAAATTCAACTGTGTGTCCTGGGTTTTTACGTGGTAAGACTGTCCACCCTATTTATGGAAGGCTTCATGGTGTAAATAATATTTCATCCCCCTTTTTAAACACTGGCAAGGCAGAGCAGATGGCGAGTCATGGGTGCCACGCATTTAGGGTGCTCCTCTGACCTGCTGCAGAGTCTCCCAGCTCACCAAGAAAACGCTGAAAGTTTATAGGGGTCAGGAAATTGTATTTTTCCTGCGTGTCCCCGCGGCCTGCATCAAGCTGGGAGGGCCGGTCAATGCAGCAGGCATGATGGGCCAGGTTATACCAAGGGGCAAACAACCCTCAGGGTCAGTGGCTCATCGTCCTCACACCAGGCCCCAGGTGGATGAGGGTGGGGGGACGGGAGGGGGAGGCCACTGTCTAGGACATTGCCAGTTACCATGGCAAAGGGAAAGAATGTTGCAAAGCAAAGCACAGGCTCTTCAAATGTTCACTCAAAAGCAGCACAGTCATTCCCACTCAAAAAGTGCCTGGGTTCAAGAAGACAAGAAAATGCAATCCTATCACATGCCTAGGGGAAAGAAACACACAGATCTTTGTAGACAGCCCTAAAGACCACCACAGTCGGCTCTGAGTTTCAGTTGTACCAACAGCCTGGCTTCTAACCGCCAGGGATTCCCCAGTGTCTGGGCCCCCTCAATGGCAGGAGCCCCCACTGACAGGGAGGCCTTCTCAGCACCAGGCCCCCACAGTGCGGACGCTCCAGTGCCACAGCCTCCCCGACGCCAGCCCTCCACTCCACCTTGTGCTCCGGCTTCTCTGGAGAAGGAAGCCGCCGTGTGCAGGGCTGCCTCTTCCCGACACACTGGGCAGGTGGCTTCACTCCTTAGCAGTCACATCCCCACCTCCGTCTGGACGTCTCCAGGGGAGGATTCAGAAAACCCATAATCCCAGCATTTGGGAGGCAAAGCGGGTGGATCACTTGCGTTCAGGAGTTCTAGACCAGCATGGTGAAACTAAACATACAAAATTAGCCAGGTGTGGTGGTGCGGGCCTGTAATCCCAACTACTTGGGAGGCTGAGGTGGGAGAATCGCTTGAACCAGGGAAGTGGAGGTTGTAGTGAGCAGAAATCACGCCATTGCACTCCAGCCTGGGCGACAAAAGCTAAACGCTGTCTCTAAAAAACAGAAAAGGAAAAGAAAACCCACAGTAAGGAGTGGCCAGCACCTCGGGGGTAGCAAGTGTGGGTGACAGGCAACACGGTGCTCTGGGAAGGAAGGAAGGAAGGAAGGGGCTGCCTCATGGGATTCTCCTAACCGTCCAGGGGAAACCCAGAGATTCGCCTGTATGTCTGGAGCTCACAGGGCTCAGTGCTCAGCTCTGCAGGGGCGGAGGTGGTGACTATCCCCTCCAGCCAGAGCACCAGGGAGCAGGCCCAAGGCTGGCCCAGAGGGTCTCCATTTAGCCCTAAATAGCAGCTGCATTTAAAAATCAACAGGGAAAGGAAATGAAAAACACCCGCCCAGGGCTGCCCAGGGCCACCCAGACCCTTGCAGGTTTACGAGGCCTTTCTGGAAGAGGCATGACTGATGTTGTTATTGCCGAAAGTGCCTGGCTGCGCGCCAGCAATGCTGTCACCGCCTCGCTGTGCGGCAGTCAGGTGTGGGCCAGAGACAAAGAGGCCTCTGTGCGCGGCGGCGGGGGACAGGGACGCCACGGGGGCAGACAGTGGTGTCGGGAGCCTGGGGAGGCAGCCAGGGCAGGAGGAGGCAGGGGGCTGGCAGATGAAAGGGAGAACCTGGAGCTGCCCCTACTCACTCCACCTGAAAAGAGGAGGCACAAAACCATCTGCTGCTGAGCCAGGGAGGCGGGGCCGCAGGGAGGTCGGGGTGGGGCTGGGGGACGGGGGTAACAAGCATGCCCCGCTCAGGCTCAGTGCTACGCACTGCCACCCAGCAGCCTTGACAAAACTTACTCTGCTGGCCCACTCTGTGCAGGTCCTGCCATGGCACTGCAGGTACCTCCAATTCGTAAATTTCACCCTTGCAGCCCTACCACCTAGCCTCGGGATTTCTATTAGCCGCAAGAGACTATAGTGAATGAAACTGAGGCTCAGAGAGGTGAGTGACCACCAGTTCAAGGTCGCACCGTTGAGGCTGAGGTTCAAATCCAAGTCTGTCCCATTGCAGACGAAGCCTGTTTCCATAATCATAAGCTGCAGCCAACAGCACTGCAGTAAATGCCATTTCCCTTGCCCCAGAGTAGGGCTGGGACCAGGTGAGCTGAGTCTCACCAGCTCTGGCAAAAAAATTTAAAGGACCACTAGAGAACTCAGTGATCATTCTAAATGATATTTTAATGCAAATTGAAATTACTGCAAAATATCCCTAAAGAATAAAATATCCAAATTGTAAATAAGACAGGACCCAGCCTGGCACTTGGGCTGGCTTAGGGTGAATCCTCCCTCACCTCACCCCACATGGCCCCTGCCCTCAAGGGCGGCTCACTCCTAAGCAGTCCACGTGTACCCACTATGCACAGCCTCCAAATCATCTTCCTTCCAACAGGCAGGATCCCCTGAGCCTGCCACCCATGCCAGCTGGACTATAGCGAGTCTTGCTGCAGAGTCACAAATGTCCCCCACCCCAGCGTGGCCCGTACTGAGCACGACTGTAAAGGTCTTAGGTCTCCCTGTTTCCCTCTCAGTGCTAATCTCTGCCTCCACCCCTTGCACCAGTTCTGCTCATAACTGACTCTCAGCGAAGTTTTCAGACAGTGGGTCCCTGGTGTTCAGCCCTGGCTATACATGAGAATCTAAACATGTGGCAGTCTGGGTCCCACTGGCCAGTTAAACAGAATTTCTGGGAGTGGGCCCAGGTGTCTGTGTTTTGGTTTTTGTTTTGTTTGTTTAGCGACTGGATCTTGCTCTGTCACTCAGGTTGAAGTGCAATGGCGCAGTCATAGCTCACTGCTGCAGCCTTGAACTCCTAGGCTTGAGAGATCCTCCCACCTCAGCCTCCCAAGTAGCTGGGACTATAGGCATGCACCACCGCGCCCAGCTAATTTCTTTATGTTTTTGTAGAAACAGGGTCTTACTGTGTTGCCCAGGCTGGTCTTGAACTCCTTGCCTCAAGGTATCCTCCTGCCTCAGCCTCCCAAAGTGCTGGAATTACAGACGTGAGCCACCCCACCCTGCCTGTATCTATATTCTTAAAGGCCCTCCTGGCGATTCTCAAGAACAGCCAGCATTGAGAGCTGAGGATGGAAGGACTTAACCATCCTGGGGTAGGGGCTGGAGGGTGCATTATTATAGGGAACTCTCAAAAATGAAAAAATCCTTTATGACCCAATTGCAAACCCAAATGATGGGATTCAGGCTTCAGTGAGTGAGCAGACCCCTCCCAGCCTCTCTCAATCATTGATACAGCAGGTTCTTACTCAAAATAGTAACTGTAGCTTCCATCTCAATTCTACATCAGCAAGAGGAGACCACGCCATTAAGAAAAATAGAACTGCCACAGCTTCCAAACCTTATGTCACTTAACGTCCTTAAGGCCTCAGGATGCCCAGCAGGGAACAAAGTTACTATTTGTTCACCTTTGTATTCCCAGCACCTAACACTGTGCTGACTAGAAAATATATTCGCTGAGCAGACGAATGAAAGACGAACTGTTGCGTGTCTACTTTATTCAATCATCTGTGTGACCTTGGACTGCGCCTCACTTCTATGATTAGAGGGTATGCTCTTGTTCCCCCCACCCCAGTCCACTCAGCACCTGCTCTCCGCCCTGGGAAGCTCACTTGTCTGGCCCACATCAGGGACTTCCTTCCCCTCTGGTCTCTAGTTGGGGGTGCCAGTGCAGGGAGGAAATGGAATGAGGGTGACTCCTTCTCCTCAGGCTCACTCCGGGGGCCGCTGCCTCAGACTCTGTGTCCCATTTCCAGAGGTCACTGCGCTTCTCACAATGGTCTCCTATGTGTGACTCTGTCTTCCTGCCCCGTCCAGGACCTTGGGATGGTGAGAACTTAGCTGTCAGTGACCCAGAGCACTGCACTACCCACTGTGGCCTTCCTGCATCCTGCCCACACCTTTGTAAATAAGCCCTCCACGAATTACCCTACTATGAGCATGCCATTTGTTTCCTGTTGGGGCCATAACTGATTGGGGAAGGGATTAAAACAAAATTCTCTGATGTACCTTCCAGCTATAAAAAACTGAAATTGATTCCTAGTACCTTTCCATGCAGTTACTTATTGGAAAGCAAGTCATCTCTGCATGGGAGAGGATCCTAAGCATAGCTGAGCTTTTGATGAGGAGGGGCTGAGAAGGAATTGCACTGAGCCTGGGAGGCTGCTGCTGTGCCACAGAACTCTGATGACTCAATACCTAGGACTGGGACAGTGGCTGGGAAAGGACATGGCTGTGCAAATGTCTTCTTGGGCTAACAGGCTGTAGACCAAAACTCTTTGGATATGTGACGGCCATAGAAATGCACCATTTGGCTCCCTCTTCAAGAGAGAGTCTGCTGCAGGGAAGCTGGATGACTGGCAGCCTCCAGCTGCTGCACGTCTGGACACCCCCATGGCCTTCATGGCAAGCCACACTACCCCTGGGCTGCTCCCAGCACAAGATGAACACAGCTGGGGTCCCAGAGCCAGGCCATTGCTGCCCAGTATGAGCTTCTTCCCATGGATGCACTTTGCTTGGGTCACCCAACTGGCCTGGCCAAGACTTTCTCAGAATGTGCTACAGCCTGAGTCTCCTCTGGTCTAATCTTTCCTTCCCACTCTCCCTTCTCAGGTGCCAGATCAGCTTCTCAGTCTGATGTCTCTCCCAATCTTATCCTGCTCTCCTTTTTTATCATTCACAGGCATTTGACCCAGTAAATCTCTTGTTTTTCTCATGTCACTGGCGTTGACCTCTCAGGGAACTCACAGTGGGTACCAGGCGTGGTGTGAGGAAAGTGATGATAAGATGATATTGAAGACTGGCTCACTTGCTGACCAGCTGCCCAGTCAGACTCCTTCTGGAATGGAAAGTGGGGACTGGACAGTCCCAGACTCAGAGGGATAGCCAGAGTGCTGAAGATTTCCAAGGCTGCAACCTGTGAAAATGTCTGGACAAGGAGGGACACCCTTGCCAGGGCTGGACATTGGCGTGGACAAGGGAATAATGCCTGCAAGGACAGGGGAATTGGCTGATGGTTACTCCTTTGTTCTTGCACCCTGCAGACAGGTGATGGGACATGGAAGACAGTGAACAACCAAAGACTAAGCTTGAGAGCCAGGGGTTCCTTCATGGTTTACAAAAAGACTATTAGAGGTAGGCTGTTGCTCAGGCTGGAGTGCAGTGGTACACTCCACTTTTTTCAATTATTATTACAGTGGTTCACTGTGACCTTTAATTTCTGGGTTCAAGCCTACTTTCCCAGCCTCTTGAATAGCTAGGACTACACCCACCACACCTAGGTAATTCTTTTCTTTTTTGTAGAGATTGGGTCTTGCTATGTGGCCCCAGCTGGTCTCAAACTCTTGGCTTCAAGTGATCCTCCTGTCTGGGCCTCCCAAAGTGCTGGGACAGGCCTCCAGGGACATGTAAATGCTCAGTAAGGTCAGAGCCATTGTTGGGAAAATCTGGGATTTTGAAACTTGAGATGAGGGTGTCTGGGTAAATGTCCTCTAAGATTTGGTCGCTGCAGCCACCCTGAATGCTCAGAGCTTTCAGAACTGGTCCATCCTTCCGTGGTAAGAGCTACCACCTCCCTCAAATGACAAGATGTTTGCTGAAGCCTCTCACCTGCCTCACTGTGATAGGAAGGATAAGGCTCCTCAAAGATGTCTGGGCCCCAAATCTAGGAAGCTGTGAAATGATACCTGAAATAGCACAAAGCACAAAGGACTTGGCAGATGTGGTTAAGGTCCTGAGATGGGAAGATGATCCTGGCTTATCTGGGTGGGCCCAATCTAATCACTTGGGTCCTTACATTTGGATATCCATTTCTGGCTATGGTCAGAGGCAGAGGTGACTCTGCAAGAATGATCTGAGGGATGCAGGGCTATTGGCTTTAAAGACAGAGAAAGAGGGCCGTGAGCCAAAGAATGCAGGTAGCCTTTAGAAGTTGGAAAAGGCAAAACAAACAAACAACAGAAACAAAACACAGATTCTTGCCTCGAGCCTCCAGGAGGGTGTGCAGCCCTGTCAACATCTTGACCTCAGCCCAGTGAGGCCCATGTTGGTATCTAATTTAAAGAACTCTGAGATAATAAATGGGTGAGAATGATTTGTTATGGCAAATAGAAATCCATTCACCATGATTCCTGCTAACCTACTAGGAGACTTTGTGCTTCCTGTCCCTACAACTATGGGCTCTGCCAGGTTAGAGAGCCCAGTTTCCAAAGAGGATTCCAGGGGACATTGTAAAGGTCCTAGTGAAGTATACATTACAGCTACCACCAGGGCACTAGATACCTTATGTCCATCAACCCCGTGGGCAGAAGAGGAATCCCCATCTTGGCGAGGGTGATGGACCCTAATCAGCAGGGGAAAATGGGGCTGCTTGTATTCCATGAAGGCAGGCAGGAAGATGTGTGGAACCCAGGAGATGCCTGGGGTGTCTCTTGGTGTCCCCTTGTTCAATGGCATTGTGAATGAACACTTGCAACATCCCTGGCCTGAGAAGGCTAAAGTCACCAAGAGCTCAAACCCTCTGGAATGAGAGTATGGACCACACCACTAGGAACACCACCAGGAACACCACCAGAACCGGTCAAGCTGACACCAGGGGAGAAATTTAAACTACAGAGTAAAGAAAAAGGGTAGTGAATACTAACCATGGACCAACTGCAGTGATAAAGGTAGCAGCTCTTCCCACTCACCTCCTCTCCTGCGTTTTCCCTTAAGAAGAAAGGCTCACACGAACCGCATTCCCCAAACCTGCTTGGAGTATAGATCAGCCCAGCACAAGGGGTGGCCTGTGATGGGTACTCACCCTGCTTCCTGAGAGCCTGTGGCTGAGACTTTGGATCCTCCACGGCCTTTGCGCTGAGGCCCCACTTCCTCCAAGATGCTTCCAGCCAATGACTAAGAGTAAGCCCCTTTCATGCTCCACACATATTTCTCCTGCATGTCTCATCCTGCCCTGGTATCTGCGTCCCAGGAGACCTGAACTGATCAGGGTGAAAGTGGACCTTCCTCTAAAAGGAACTGTCTTGCCCACAGTGAGTCATGCCAAGAAGCAGCCAGCCCCGGGAGGGTGAAGGGAGCACCCTCCTAGATGCCAGAGGTCCACTGTGACCCTGATTCCGGGCCCAGGGGTGTTTATTAAAGCGAAAACTCCTGGGGGAATCTTGGAGGTTCCGATCTAGTACGTCTGAGATTGGCCTCAGAGTGTGAGTTATAACAGATGCCTCATGTGTGTGCGGGAGGCCCAAAGACCACCCGAAGCCAAAGCCAGGGGTTCTCAGATGCCGGCAGCATCAGAGTCTCCTAAAGCACAGAGGGCTGCCCCCTGTCTCAAGGTTCTTCAGGACCTCTAGATGGGCCAAGAATCTGCATGTTCAACAAGATCTCAGATGGCCACCATGCCGCTGGTTCAGGAACCTCACTTTGAGAATCTTTGCTTTAAGAGATATGCTCTCCTCCCCCTTCAACTCATCACCTAGCGGGAAAGAGAGGTCTCCTCATGTTTGCTTCTCGAGATCTCTCCAGCAAGACAAGAGGCTTCCGCCGACCCTTCACGGCTATCAGGGACCCGGGCCTTTGCAGACCTATCCTTGCCGGGTGGACTGGGGTCACATCACAGCTTTTTGTAAGAACCATCAGGCCGAAGTGTCGAGTAACCAAGTCCCAGTGTACGTGTGACCCACAATTTACTTACAGGAGGGGGCTTAAGAGTGACACCCTGGTTGGAATGAGGGTCTTGAAGGCCTGTCTGAAAGTGTTGACTTCTCGGCAGATACATTATTGCTATTTAGATGGTATTTGATTTAGAGAGGAATGGTGGGGGTGGGGGAATAAAGTAGATGGAGATTATCAGGGAGAGGGTTAAAGTCCCCCAAGATGCTCCCTTGGAGCTGTCCTTGGAATGGGGCAGGGGTATCAAGCCAGGGCCAAAACGTACGAGGTAAGTCTAAAGAGAACGAGTGGTAAGATTCCAAATCTGGGAGACCCTCGGAGACAGCTTCTCCCCTGTGAGCCACCGTGCCTGGACAGTTGTGTTAATTTGTTTGTTTGTTTGTTTGTTTGTAGCAAGAGGTACTAAAGGGGATAGTAAATCTGGAGAAAAGAAGCCCCCACCTAACACTTAATTCATGTGTTAAGGATCTCAAGCCCGTGCTGGACCCTGCCATGGGAGGTGAGGACATTAGCAGAATTCCTCAGAGTCTGGGGAGACAGCTTGCAGTGAGGAAATAAATGCTACCAAAATAGGCAAATAAATAGACCAGTGAGAGATTAGCTACAGACAGACGAGAGTGTGGTAAGATGGGATTCGGCAAAAGAGAAGTTGTGGCTGAGGGGCCGGGCGCAGTTTAGCCTGTAATCCTAGCACTTTGGGAGGCTGAGGTGGGCGGATCGTGAGGTCAGGAGATTGAGACCATCCTGGCTAACATGGTGAAGCCCTGTCTCTACTAAAAATAGCAAAAATTAGCTGGGAGTGGTGGCACTGCCGGTAGTCCCAACTACTCAGGAGGCTGAGGCAGGAGAATTGCTTGAACCTGGGAGGTGAAGGTTGCGGTGAGCTGAGATCATGCCACTGCACTCCAGCCTGGGCCACAGAGCAAGACTCCGTCTCAAAAATAAACAAATAAATAAAATAAAGTCTCATTCAATAGACAGAGAGAGAAAGAGAGTTAGCCCTAGGTATAGACAGAAAGATCTCATTTTTCGAGCTGTGTACTTGCTGACACCTTGCACCAAACATTTTCAGTTCTCCTCCTAGGCACACGGCACAGTTGCCTTTCCTAGCTCCCAGATTATGTGTGACTGTGCAGCTTGGTCTCGACAACAGGAATGTAAACAGAGATGGTGTCACCTCTGTGAGAGTATCAGAAGCAAGAGTGATTCACTGCAGTGTTTCGAGCTTTGTGCTGTTGATCAATAACATCTCAGATGAAGGTTTCTCCAACACTGGGGCCCTAGAAAGAAAATGACGCGGAGCAGAGAACCAGCCAGTTTGTGACAAACGTTTACAGTAAGGAATCTAATTAACAAACACATTTTTAAGTGCTCTTTTCTTTTCTCTTGCTTCTTTTCTTTTTCTTTTCTCTTGTTTCTTTTCTTTTCTTTTTATGGAGACAGAGTTTCACTCTCGTCACCCAGGCCAGAGTGCAGAGGCGTGATCTCAGCTCACTGCAACCTTCACCTCCCAGGTTCAAGCAATTCTCCGGCCTCAGCCTCCTGAGTAGCTGGGAATATAGGCACCCACCTCCATGCTCAGCTAATTTTTTGTACTTTTAGTAGAAACGGGGTTTTGCCATGTTGGCCAGGCTGGTCTCGAACCCCTGACCTCAGGTGATCTGCTTGCCTTGGCCTCCCAGTGTTGGGATTGCAGGCATGAGCCCCCGTGCCCAGCAGCTTTTTTGTTTTAGGTACTAAGATTTAGGTAGTTATTTGTTACCACAGCATAACCTAGCCCATCCTAACAAATACAGGAGTGGGTCATTTGTCCTCTCGCCTGGCCTCTGTCACTTCTCTGGGACTAAGAAGGATTAGGAAAAAGACATAAAGTTTCAATGTACAGACTGCTCAGAGATGGGAGCAGAAAGAGATCTTAGAACCAGACGTAATAACTGTCAGGGTGAGGTCCTATGCCGTCACCCCACCCCTCTCCTTCCATTTATATCTTCACTTTTTTCACACAACAAACACTAAATAGAAGCTACACAGTCAAGACCTGAGTGTCCTACTCTTTGTTAAAAACAAGGATGAATCAGGCACAGCCTCCCTCCTCCCTCCTGGGGACCCCTTGGTCTAGTGGGTGACAGTCATGTCAACAAATGGTTTCAAAGCTGATTCAATTGGGGAAGCAAGTACAAAGTGCCCACAGGGCCCTTCTACAGTAAAGGCGAGGGGGCATCGGACTTGGGAGACCAGTAGGCAGCACCGAGGTGAAGCTGGAGTATAAATCCATTGGCACATGCAGTGCCCGGTTCCACCTCTGACTTCTTGTGATCCCGGGGTCTCACCTGGTACAAAGCCGCCTCCTGACCCCGGGAGGCGAATCACCAGCTGCCACTGGCGTGTCGCAGGAGCACAGCCTGCCCGCAGGAACTTGGCAAGTAGAATTGTTTTCAAGCTGAGGAACTAACAGGGTGATCCCGAGACAAGTTACATTGACCAAATCAAACAGAGGGAATTCTAGCACAGCCCCCGCTGAGGTGTTGATTGGCTAGGCCTCGACTTTCAGAGTTTTCAGAAGGTCTAAAACCAGGGAGCAAGGCTGCTGCCCCCAGGAACAATGTTAGGGGTCACAAACCACTGCCAGACTCTGCCACGAGAAGCGAGGACGTTAAACACAATTCCCAGAGCCCAGGGAGACAGCTGGCTGTGAGGAAACACATTACACGGACATAGGCAAATAAAGAGATGATGGTACGTAGATTCAATATAGAGAGATGGCAGAGGATGCTGCTGGGTGATGTCAGACAGACCAGAGAGAGGGTCAGTCTGGAGGTACCTAGCCTAAGATTTCTGAGGTCCCTGAGAATGACCCAGTTTCTAAATCAAAAATCTCGACACAGACTATCATTTTATTTTTCTGATTCGTTTCATCTTCAGGTCTTAAAAAGGTATAATAATGAAGTCTTATTTGTTTTGTCATATAATCGTCTGATCTTATGATTAATTGAAAATATTAATGACATTAAATCAGGAAATCTCAGGGGTACAGGGGGTCAGAAATCCACGCTAGCCTCTACACAGAGATATTTCTGACGTTTGCCTTGGTGCACTGCAGTGACGCCTCTATTAAGGTAACCAGAAAAGTGATATATGCATAGATAGATAGATAGATAGATAGATAGATAGATAGATAGATAGATAGAGCATGATAACAGGAAACAAATCATTTGTCTGCATCTCTTAGTCCCATCTCACCCCTACATCACAGGATAGACCATTTGTTGACACAGAATGCATTTTATTAACGCCTCAAAATAATTACTGAAACTTCACCAAGCTGCCCTTTGCTAGGAAGAATAACTTGGGCCACTGGGGATGACTGAAGCATCAGAAGCCTCCATTATATGGTGTCGCATGCCAGGGACTGCCGGACTGCGTTAAAGGGCTCCCAATCCAGGGAGGCCAATGTGAAACAAATTGGGGGTGTCACGTGGTTAGCAATTTTCCTAGCAAAGCTTCCCTTCCTCTGTGGCAGGCGCCCCTTTATTCAGGGACAGACACAGGGTCAAAAACCTAATCCTCTAAATGAATACACTGGCCAATCTCCTTTGGTAAACAAAACTACCCAAACCTAAGGATCTCTCTGTTTCTACCTTTCCTCCATATCCCTTTTTGGATTAATTTCTCTCCATCTGTTTCTCATTTGCATCTCACCTCTTTTCTCTCTTTTCCTGAGGTTCATTCCTCCTTAGAAAGACACAGGACTTCAGCAAGTGCCTGCCACGGTGTTTGTAAAATCCTGTTCCCCAAAGTGACACTAATGGTCTGTGGAACTTCTCTGCCCCTAATTACTTGGCAGTAGAAATCTCAGTGGGCTGCTTCTCCCTGTAATCAGTTCCTTAGGTCATTACCACAAGCCAGAGCTGAAGCCATGAGCTGAGGAAAAGCGTGGTGCTGGGTTGGGCTGAAATGCCTACTCCTGAATTCAGCCTGTGCACAGAAAGACGATGCTGGCAGGTAAAACATGGAGCAGGAAGGACAGACGGACCCACCACATTTTAAAAACCAAAATCACTGTAAATAGAAAAGGAGAAGTCTTTTCTGCGAAACTAATATTATTATTTCTTTAGTGCAAATCGCCAAGTCTGGGTGGTTTCAAATCAACTTGCTTAGTGTGAGGTCTTCACGTGTTGACTCTAGAATTCTGTCATGAAGTGGGAAAATGTCAAAGCACACCAAGGGCCCGTGGGCAATGCCTGTCCAGTTCATGCTGCCAAAGAGCTAAACTCTCAACGTAAAATACACTCAGAGTTAAAACAAGCAACAATGCCGTCGGTAGAGGCCTCTGTCCGTCTGCATACGTGGCGAGGAAGGCTCCGGAAGGGAAGAAAACCAGTTCTCACTGTGGTTCTGTCTCGTACTTTGGGCTACTCTGAATGCAATCTTGTGACACCCAGTTACTGGCACTGGACCATCGTCCTATGTTTTCCGAGCTGTGGTTGCTATCGAAATGATCTCTCACCTGTTTTTCATAGTTTCCAGGACTTGGAAAGCAATTCCATTTTCAAAAGCTTTTAATTTACCCTCCCTTCCAAGTTCACATTAAGTGCACCAATCAAGGACATTTTTGCTCTATCTCTAGCACCCAGGACAGTCAGTGGCTAGCGCAGGGAAGCCCCCCATACCTATGTACTCAGTGTTGGTCGAATGGAATAGAACGGGGCATGTTATGAGGTGATTTGTTTTCAGGCCATGATTTTCTGACTAAATGTTCCGACACTCATTCCGTCAGCAAATTCATTAATTCAACAATTAGTCATGGAGAGCCAATTTCATGCCAGCCCAGGCCTCTGGGGCCACAGTGGTGAGTCAGGCAGGCGACCAGCCTTGTTAAAGACACTGAGAACCGTGGTCTCCACCCTTGAGGTGCTTATAATAAGGTGAGAGAACAAAACAGACCGGAAGCAATTAGAAAACAATTAAGTGTTAAATTATACCCCTCTGACTAGCCCAGGGGATTCTCAGAGGGAGAAAAACTCATGTAGTCATTGCTGTTTTCATGAAAGAGGTGATCTTTGGCTGAGCCTTCAAAGATTCCCTAGATTTGGGATGCAGAGCAGAGTGGGTAGAGTAGAATGTTCCTACAGGGAAGCAGATACCTGAAAGCACTCAAGAAAATGGAAGCTTTACATGCCCAGTTACATGCTGGACCTGAATTGCTCCCAGATAAAGAACGTGATATCCTCTGGTGACTTACAAGAATTTGAATATTTGAATTGGACTTGGAGGTATTTAGTTTCTTCACAAGTCTAATTTTCCTTCCTCTAACATGCTAGAACATGAACTTGCAATGATTTCCTTCAGGCTACTGCCTTGGGAGAGCAGCTGGAGTCTTGCTCCTATTGCTGGCCCAGAGGGACTGCATCAGAATCTCTTGGGTATCCTTCCTCCTTGGCCCCACCACCAGATCACTGATTCAGTAAATTTGGAATGAAATCCAGGAATGTGTATATTTTTAAAACTCCCCAAGTGATTTTCTTAACCATCTTGGTTTGGGAGCTATTCTTTGAGATTTATTTCAAAGACATTCCCTCTCCAAAATCAGGATGAGAGGTATAGGCGTATAGTAACTAAAGAAGTAGATATGACTGATGTCCACAAATCCCTCTAACAGACAACCTGGAGAATTTATTGGGGAAAGAAATCAACCTCACACACTCCACTTCCTTGACCTTCTAAATGAGTCAAAATGATCGAAGTCTGGTCCAAATGAATTAAAATTTACCATTATGGAATGGGCACTGCCAGGTAAATGAAAATGAAGGGAGAGATTTTCTCTTTATTTAAGATGTTAAAAAGCTGAAGCTGTTCGTGAGTTGGAATTAACTAATGTACTCTCTTGCCTTATTTAGCTCAGTTTGTGTCTCTGATTCAAGGGGGAGAAAAAGTCCATTTGTATATAAGATGTTCCAAGTGTAAAAACTAGGAACAGGCTGGGTCTGATGTCTCACACCTGGAATCCCAGCACTTTAGGAGCCAAGGCAGGAGGATTGCCTGAGGTCATGAATTCAAAACCAGCCTACGCAAATAGTGAGACCCGATCTCTACAAAAATATTTGAAAAATTAGCCAGATATGGTAGTGAGTGGTCCCAACTATACTGGAGACCGAGGCAGGAGGACCGCTTCAGCCCAGAAAGTCCAGGCTGCAGTGAGCCATGATCTCACCACTGCACTCCAGCCTGTTCAACGTAGCAAGACTCCGTCTCAAAAATGAAAATAAATAAACCAACAAAACCAATCAAAAAAGCCTATTTATTTGGTCACATGAACTGGTTAGAGAATAATACTCCATCCGTCAGCATTAAGAGGGTTGAGAGGATGATTATGGGTCCACGTGAACCATGCTCTATTTCTCAGTCCCCTCTAGACGTTAATAGACACGCTTCCTAATGTTTCAAGATGTCTTCCTCCTCTTAGACTCACCTCACAAATCCCTAGTTCCATTTTCTTTTACAAATCTAATTTACACTCTGTCCTGGGGACTGGTTTGCATTTTCTCTCTTTGGCTACATATTCAATTCCTATTATTGTCAATGAAAGTTATGCGCTCAAACTGAAGGCTTAAAATATACCTGCAAATTCTTCCTTGGCTAACACACACACACACACACACACACACGCACACACACACACACGCACACACAGGCTTCTCTTCTCACTGTGATCTTGATTCTTGTTTAATCCAGGACACCAGGGTTCACTTTCTTTGTGATATTTCTAAAATCTGACTGAGCTTTCCCTGAGGTGATCACCATATATGGAAATAACTAGTTCGCTTTCAGAGGTCTGAATGGTTTCAGTACTGGTTTCAGGGGTCTGAATGGCTTCGGCACTGGTTTCAGGGGTCTGAATGGCTTCGGCACTGGTTTCAGGGCTCTGAATGGCTCAGGGGATGCACTCATTTTCTGTAGGCATAATTGAAAACCCAGTTTATTACTTGTTCAGTATTAGTTCTGAATCACAGGGAGCAAATCTTCATGTATTTATTCATTATCCTCTGCTAAGGGCAGATTATCATTCAATGGCACCTAATTCTCTCCTGAAATTTTTGTGTAAATCATTTTAACAAATAAACAGCCCAATAACGATGATGGTGTTCTAGTAACACTAAACGGAAGATGCATTACAAGCATGTACACCAAAAAGCTCTGTCATAAATACTCCACGTCACTATTCCTGTGATGTCACTGCACTGTCAGCATCCACTTTGATGACGGCTGTAGGCTTCAGAATTTACTTCCATGAAAACCTGTAAGTGCAAAATGTAAGGCCAACGCACCAGGGCTAATCACATCTACAGTCTCGTTACGTTTGTCATAATCCTGCAGGAAAAGAAACACCGAACTAATCATTAACTCGACAAGCTATTCACTCCAGACCCCACCTTCCTATTATATGTGACTTCGAAGATTCAGAGCATTCTTTTCTGTTAGAATTCTTTCCAACATCAAATAAATGCTCCTTTTTCCTTCAAAGCTGACTATTTTAGGTCATTCTGATGAGCTGGGAGAGACTTCAAAGATCCTTTCTGCAGGCGAGGTAGTCGGTTTCTTCACTTACTGAGTACATGTCATGCCAGGCACCATGAATGTGACCAGGAGTACACAGTGGCAAAACCAGACAGCCCCTGGTCACACGAAGGCCCAGTCTAGTCAGGGAGATGCAAGAAGACTGAGTAATGACACCAACAAATAAATAATCCCAAGCGGGGCTGAGGGTTAGGATGGAAGAAGTCGCTCTCCAAGAGCAGGTGGCCAGACACCCGGCCTAGGCTGAGGGTCAGGGCAGCTGTGACCAAGAGAGGAAGATGCCTGGGGCAGGAAGGAGGAGCGAGGTCAGGGATGGCACAGGGAGCGGCTGGGGGGCGGGGACAGGAGCTGGAGGACAAGGGCATCTGAGCACGAGGAGCCAGGATAGCTGCAGACAGAGACCTGGGGGAACCTTGTGACCACCCTTAGGAATGCACCCAAGGAGACTTGGACTCATAGGTTTTAACAAGACATAATCATATTTACAAACAGAAAAGTGTTTAGGTGAATATATTGTACAGAGGAGGACCAGGTAGGAAGCCAGCTCAGGCACGAGAGGCTGGGTCTGATACCAGGAAACGGAGTGCAGGAACAGCTGAAAATAAGGGCTGGAAGCAAGAATTACAGAGGAGGTGAAAGAAACAGGCACTTGAGAGAGGAGCGGTGTCTGAGGATGAGGGAGAGGGTGCTTCAGTGAGGACTCCAACACATCTGACTTGCATAACTTGATGAGTGCCGTGCCGTTCACCAGGAGTGGGCCAGGCCAGAGGGGCGAATGTGGTGAAATGGCCGAGAGGTGAGGCCGAGTAGACCTTTGGAGATATGCAGAGCAGATTCATGGGCTGGAGACATGAACCTGGAATTCATCACCCTCTAGCTGGTTGCCGATGTCCTAGGCATGAAGGATGAGCCAAGGGAGAGAACAGGATGAATCTCGGCTTCCTGGGAAACAATTCTGGAACGTGGAGCTGATGTGAGTCATAAAAGTTCAAATCAAGCTCCTGCATTTCAGGTCCAAACCCACTCACCGCTGTGCAAACCCTCTATGGCCGTAACAGCTAAAATAAAAAGGCTTTGCTCTACAATGAGAAACCTTAGGAAAAAGCCTTCAGTAGGGCAGACCACCAAGTAACACAGGATTTCACTGTTTAGAAAGTCGTTTATCACAAAGTTTTATTCAAGTCTGCTTGCATGTGTCTAACTATGCACACTCCTCCGTGGACCAGTTGGCACCGTCAGGCTGAGACAGCGCTGAGGGACAGGCTCAGTTCCTGATGAGATTAAGACGGAATGGGTCCCAGAAGTTTTCTTTTTGTGGTTCACTTACATAAAATCAAAGATGCTCACTCAGGTCTCTCTGCTCATATATCTTGCTCACTAATTTTATTAGCCCCAAGCAGCCAGGCCCAGGATATACGGGATCTTAGGACAAAGGTCTTTATTTATTGTTGTTTCTGCCCTGAGAACACATTGATCAAGGTGCAGTGTAATTATAAGTCCATGAACTCAGCAGCCCACTTTTTGTTGTAGTAAACAAATGCAAATTCAGATTCTTGAGCACGTTTCTTTCTTCCTCTTTCTTTTCAGATACGGGCCCTAAGTTTAGTTTCCAATAATCAAATCACTAATCTGCATATTTTTATGTGGTAAGCAAGCATTCAGAATTTCCTGGTGCACCAGCCACTTGTAAATGTCAGTCCACAGCGTGTCGCACCAGGCTGGAGATGACAAAATGTGAGGAAAAGGCCATTTCTGCCATATGTCAGAGGTATCCTGGTTTATAACCCCATGTACAAGAAGTGGCAGGATCAAAGATTCACCATCATGTCACAGGTTTTGATTTCCAGAAGCCGGTGCTCCCAGAGACTGGTGTTGAACTTCTAGGGAACCTGCAATCGTTCAGTTCGCTACAATCACACAGAGTAAAACCGATCATCCTTCAGAGATTCCTTCAATTTCTTCAACGCCCCATGCCCCGTCTTTGGCCTCTTGATTGTTGAGCCTGTTTCTGTCCAGGTTTTTCTTTTCCCCTGTTCTGCCTCTTGGTGTGTCTAAATCTTCCTCACCCTTCAGGACTCAGGACTCAGCTTAGCTGTCACTTCTCCCAGGAAACCTCTTCTGACCTCTCTTCTTCTTTCAAGCTTCCCCCACGGTAGTTTTTCCAGCACCTCCGCCCCCAACCCTGACACTAGACCCCACTGCAAACGTGTAAGTACTGCGGCCCTCTCTAAACCACGCTCCAGATCAGCTCAGCCAGGACTGTGCAAACATCATCCTCACTGCCGTCTGCCTCTTGCCTAGTGCCATGTGTTAAATAAGAATCAAATAGCCAAGGGACCCCCCATCTCAGACTCTGTGGGAGAGGCAAATCCAGCTGGAAAAATGAAAACAAAACTGGAAAGCAGAGAGCCATGCTAGAGAAAGACACAGGACTCTGTCTTGACTGAGGCTCCTCTGTGGCTGATCAAGGCTATAACCAGATTGTTTCCTATTCTGTGTAGGACACGTCAGGTCTTTTGAGCCCCTCAATTTCCATATCTATAAAGTCAGGGTGAGAACATTACCTAATTCCCAGGACTGTTGCCAGGATAAAGTGAGATATGTTTTAAGAAAACTCTTAATGAGCCCCTAACACACTCTGCAAACATAAGGGACAAACCTTCAGAATGGGACGTCAGGCACTGCCGGTAAAAGGTGAAATGGTACAACTGCAGCAGAGGGAAATTTGGCAGTATCCAGCAAGACTACATAAACATTTGCCCTCTGAAGCAGCAATCCCACTTCCAGGAATTCATTCCAAAGATAAACTGGCAAAAATATGAAAAGTGTACAACAAATGTGTGAACCATTTTTAAAAGCCTAAATTAAAAAAAAAAAAAAAAAAGCAGTTTCTAAAATCAAAACCAACCAAAATGAATAAAATTAGCTCCATATATTCTGGATGGTAAAACCACACAGACAGAACTATACCAGGTAAATTTAAAACACAATTATAGGCCGGGCGCAGTGGCTCAAGCCTGTAATCCCAGCACTTTGGGAGGCCGAGTCGGGTGGATCACGAGGTCAAGAGATCGAGACCATCCTAGTCAACATGGTGAAACCCCGTCTCTACTAAAAATACAAAAAATTAGCTGGGCATGGTGGCGCGTGCCTGTAATCCCAGCTACTCGGGAGGCTGAGGCAGGAGAATTGCCTGAACCAGGAGGCAGAAGTTGCGGTGAGCCGAGATCGCGCCATTGCACTGCAGCCTGGGTAACAAGAGTGAAACTCCGTCTCAAAATAATAATAATAATAATAATAAAACACAATTATTCTATTATTCCATTGTATGTTTCTTGAGGAATATACTTTAAGGAAGAAGACTAGACAAAAAGTTTTTAAAATCTAAAATGTTTTTAGTAAAGACATCATTGGTAGTAACATTGGTCATATGTGTATTATGGGATAAAGTGATTTCAGCATGGAAAAAAGAAAAAAACTTACAAAATTAATGAGATTGCCCCATACTTCTAAAGCGACTTATCATTGTCAACTCATGATATAATTTATCTTAAACAATAAGATGGATTTTAATTCTTATCTTTGACCACTGAAAATACAGAAATGTATACCTGAGTGGCTTCTGAACCACATTTTCTACTAAAGGAAATGTTGACTCTCAGAGAAATGACTGGTATCGGGTCTGGAGAAGAACATGTACAAGACAAGCATGAACTTAAGTAAATAAAGAAACTGTCACAGTCATGTCAGATGTCAACTGAAAAGGCTCCCACCACCAAAGGGTCAGTCTGAGCACCAACAAGAATCCTAAATGCAAGAGATTGAAATGTATCTAATTTTTTTATAATGATACCAAAAAAATGACAAACTTATTGGTCAACCTTGGAGCTGTTGAAGAACCAGTTCGATACTTTCAAAGAACTGGTAAATCAAGGAAAATAATCAAGTATTTTTCCTTTCTTTCCCAAATGATCCCTATCTCTGGATAACTAAAGGGTTGATGAGAGGAATTTTAAAATAAAATATATCAGCTAATACATGGAGAAGGAAGAAGAGAATTAGAGTATCACCATTATGCGAGTCTTAAAAAGTGAATGGATCTAAACCAGCAATGAGCAATTAGAATTTTAAATTAAAAAAATGAAATACCATTTACATTAACATCAAAAAATGAAATACTTAGATATAAATCAAATAACACATGTACAGAATCTATATAAGGAAAACTTAAAACTCTGTTAAAATTAATCAAAGATCTAAACAAATGGAGAGATACCCCATGTTCATGGATAGGAAACTCAATATTATTGAGATGCCAATTTTCCCAAGCTTCATCTCTAGAGTCAATGCAATCCTAATTAAAATTCCAACAGGTTTTTTTGTGGCTACTGAAAAGCTGAATTTTAAAGTTTTTATGGAAAGGTGAAAGACCCAAAAAAGCCAACAAAATATTGAAAAAGAACATAATCAGAGGACTGACATTATCTGACTTCAATACTTACCAGAAAGCTACAGTAATGAGGACAGTATGATATTGAGGAGAGAACAGATAAATAGATCAGTGGAACAGAACAAATAGAGCAACACAAACATAGTCAATTGATCTTTGACAAGGAAACAAAGGCAATTCAGTGGAGAAAGGATAAGCTTTTCAACAAATATTGCAGGAACAACTAGACATCTACATGTGAAAGAACAAATCTAGATACAGACATTACACCTTCCACAAAAGCTAACTCAAAATGGATTATAGGCCTAACTGTAAAATGCAAAATTATAAAACTCTTAGAAGATAATGCAAGAGAAAATATGGGTCCCCTTGCGTTGGGTGATAATGTTTTAAATACAAAATCAAATGCATAATCCATGAGAGGAAAATTTGGGAAGTTGGACTTTATTTAAATTAAAAACTTCTGGTCTGTAAAATGCACTATTAAGAGAATGAACAGACAAAGCCACAGACTGGAAGAAAAAATTGTCAAGTGCATATTTAACAAAAAACTTATATCTAAAATATACAAAGAAGTTTTAGAACTCAACAATGAGAAAACTCAATTTAATCTAAACAGGAACCTCACTAAAGAAAACACATAGATAGCAAACAAGCATATAAAAAGACATTTCATTGATATCTTATGTCGTGAAGTAAATGCAAAGTAAAACAACAATGGCATATCATTATACATCTATTAGAGTGGCCAAAATCAAAAAAACCAATAGTACCAAATGCTGACAAGGATGTGGGATAGCAGGAATTCTTATTCTTTGCTTGTAGGAATGCAAAATGGCACAGCCACTTTGAAAAATACTTTGGTAGTTTCTAAAAAGCTAAACATATTCTAACCGAACAATGCAACAATGATGCTCCTTAATATTTACCTTTTTAAGTTGAAAACTTATGTCCACATAGAAATCTGCATATAAATGTTTATAGAGGTTTTATTCATAGTTGCCGAAAACTGGAACTAACCAAGACGTTCCTCACTCAGTGAACTGATAAACTGTGGCTCATCCATACAATGAAATATTTTTCAAAGCTGAAAAGAACTGTTGGCTGTCAAGCTACAAAAGGACATGGCGGAATCGTAAACGCATATTGTTAAGTGAAAGAAATAAATCTGAAAAGGCTGCTTACAGTAGGATTTCAACCATATGACGTCCTGTGAAATGTGAAATTACAGATATAGTAAAAAGTTCCATGGTTGCCAGGGGTTTAGAATGCAAGGATAGGTGGAGCACAGGAGGTTCTTAGGGCAGTGAAACTATTATGTATGATACTTCTGTAGTAGAAACAGGTCACTCTGCATCTGTCAAAACCTATAGAACTGCACAAAACAGCGAACCCTAATGTCAACTATGGACTTTAGTTATAGGAATGTATCAATATTGGTTTATCAACTGCAACAAGTGTACACACTAATGCCAAATGTTAACTACAGATGAAACTGCATATGAAAGGGGGTATATTGAAACTGTCCTATCTGCTCCCTTTTTAAAAAATTACTTTTATTTATTTATTTATTTTTGTAGAGATGGGGTTTTGTCATTGTTGGTCAGGCTGGTCTCGAACTCCTGACCTCAGGTGATCCACCAGCCTCGGCCTCCCAAAGTGCTGGGATTACAGGTGTGTCTGCTCCCTTTTTCATAAATCTAAAACTGCTTTAAAAATAAGTCCATTAATTTTTTTTTTAAGTAATGAACCTAGGCAATACTTATCAATGGCTGCTAGCATCAGAAAAAGAGAAGCAGCCACACATGTGCTTTCTGATGGGAGAACACAATGCCACCTGTAAAGTTATTTTACCAAAAAACAAGACAACAATAAGACCTGAACGTCATCAAACATTTAGCTCTAACTTCCAACTGGCAGAAAATACTGTTGTATTGTAGAAAATACAGAGGACAAAGCAACAGCTCAGACAACGGCACAGAGACGCAAGCAGCAAAACTCAGACTCCAGGAAATCCTACAGAACAAACCACACAATTTCTTCTACGAATAATGTGAGGCGAGTGGGGAGGGGGGAAGGAAACTCAAAGATTAAAAGAGACTTGGGAAGCTGGGCATGGTGGCTCATGCCTGAAATCCCAGTGCTTTGGGAGACCAAGGCAGTCTCATCGCTTAAGCCTGGGAGTTTGAAACCAGCCTAAGCAACATGGCAAACTCCCATCTCTACAAAAAAATACAAATTTAGCCAAGTGTGGTGGTCCACGCCTGTAATCTAGGCTACTTGGGAGGCTGAGGTGGGAGGATCACCTGAGCCCAAGGAGGTCAGGCTCCATGACCTGGCCCCTGCACTCCAGCCTTAGGGACGGAGTGAGACCTTGTCTCAACAACAACAGCAACAACATGGAGCAGGAATACACCCTCATGGGGACAGATGGGCACCCCTTTGTTTGGCCTTCCAACGGCTTCCCAGGACCCCAGGGTCCATATTACTGTGGTGTGGGAGCAGACAGAGCCGAAGGCAAGGACATCGTGGAGGCCCATTACCATGCCTGCTTGTATGCTGGAGTCAAGATTGTGGGAACTAATGCCGAGGTCATGCCTGCCCAGTGGGAATTTCAAATTGGACCCTGCGAAGGAATCAGCATGGGAGATCATCTCTGGGTGGCCCGTTTCCTCTTGCATTGTGTAGGTGAAGACTTTGGAGTGATAGCAACCTTTGATCCTAAGCCCATTCCTGGGAACTGGAACGGTGCAGGCTGCCATACCAACTTTAGCACCAAGGCCATGCGGGAGGAGAATGGTCTGAAGTACATTGAGGAGGCCATCGAGAAACTAAGCAAGCGGCACCAGTGCCACATCCGTGCCTATGATCCCAAAGGAGGCCTGGACAATGCCCAACGCCTAACTGGATTCCACGAAACCTCCAACATCAACGACTTTTCTGCTGGTGTAGCCAATCGTAGCGCCAGCATACGCATTCCCCGGACTGTCAGCCAGGAGAAGAAGGGTTACTTTGAAGACCGTCGCCCCTCTGCCAACCGCGACCCCTTTTTGGTGACAGAAGCCCTCATCCGCACGTGTCTTCTCAATGAAACCGGCGATGAGTCCTTCTAGTACAAAAACTAAGTGGACTAGACCTCCAGCTGTGAGCCCCTCCTAATTCTTCATCACACTCCAACTCTTCCCCCACTAGTTGTCCCAATTGTAACTTGAAGGGTGGAATATCAAGGTCTTTTTTTTTCCTTAAAAAAAAAAAAATTTTGAATCCTCTTTTAGGGATAAGTACTGAAATATGAATATGAATGAAATAATTTGTTGATGAGGGTTTGCCTCAAAGAATTCAAGGAGAGGAAAAGAGGATAGGAGAATAGATGAAACAAGATTGGCCATGAACTGACTTTTGTTGAAAAAGGGTGGCTAGATGCAGTGGCTGGCCGAGTACAGTGGCTCATGCCTGTAATCCCAGCACTTTGGGAGGCCGAGGTGGGTGGATCACGAGGTCATGGGTTCAAAACCAGCCCGACCAACATGGTGGAACCCTGTCTCTGCTAAAAATACAAAAATTAGTCAGGCATGGTGATGCGTGCCTATAGTCCCAGCTACTCAGGAGGCTGAGGCAGGAGAATTGCTTGAACCTGGGAGGCAGAGCTGAAATCACACCACTGCACACCAGCCTGGTGACAGAGCAAGACTCCATCTCAAAAAACAAACAAAACAGGGTGTTGGGGATAGGAGATCTGTCTGCTTATTTCAGGGCTGGGTAGACTGACCTGCAGGCCAAATCTAGCCCACCAGCTGTTTTGTAAGGATTGGAAATTAAAAAAGATTTTTATACGTTTAAATGGTAAAAAAAAAAAAAAAATCAGTAAAAAAGAAGACTATTAATAACATGTAAAATTTATGTGAAATTCAAATTGTCAGCATCCACAAATAAAGTTTTATTAGAAGACATCATTACTCATGCATTTACATACTCTCTACAGCTGCTTTTGTGTGACAATAGAGCTGTATAGTTGAAGCAGGGAACATAACGGCCTGGGAAGCCGAAAATATTTACTATCTGGCCCTGGACAGAAAACGTTCTCCAGTTCCTGTACTGTTCTCTGTAATATAGCATATGTTTGATTTTCCATAATAGATAAAGAAAAATCTCCCTATGTTGTTATCTCTCAAATGTGCCCAAATATTAACTAACATTTGAGGGGGCAATGGAGCCACTTTTGCCGTGGGGGCTCTACACACCCATGCCTCATCCTCATCCAGCCTCCTGAATTCCTCAGCTCTCCAACTCAGAAGGCGTCTGTTACATTGTGAAATAGTATTTTTCACTAAATTAATCTTGACCTTAAGTCCAAGGTTGAAATTGCAACATTAGCACATATATGGCTTGGCAGCCCTGGCTGAATTCTCATATTAAATTCTCCACCCTGAGCCATTCTTTGATTATCTGCACCCAAGCCGATATTCAAGCAAATGAAACTGTATATTAAAGCTACAAACATTTTACGTGGCCCTTGGCGGCCGTATACTTGAAGATTGGTGGGACTTTCTTGAAAGCCTGCCAATTTAGACCCATGACTGGTGATTGTGAATTCTTCAATTGCAGGTGCTCGCACAGCTCTGGGCTGTGCGCTGTGGATTTCTGCTGAGGTCAGGTAAGCCATGCAGATGAACCACTGGAAGCCTCGGCGGCGCGGCAGCCAGCTCCACAAATCCTCGTCTTGTTGGTTCTAGTGATGAATCCAGTCCTTCGGGATGGGTCTCTGGAAAGTTAATTGGATAGGGAAGAAAAATGGCGTGCTTTCAAAACATCGCCGCAGGACAGTGCCCTCTGCATCTGCCCGTGTCACCCGGCCACGGCGGCCTGTCAGAAACAGCGTGTCTTGCGTGACAACTAAAGTGCTGGACTGCTGCAATTGCTGCTAAAGACAGAGTGTGGCTGCTGCCAGCTGGTGTCTCGGGGCAGGCCCCGGACATGCCATGGTACCGCCTCTGTCGCCCCTGGCAGGGCTTGTTACCTGGCACCAGGCCTGAAGTGTGCCTGAGGAATTACTCCGTCATTTTCCTCAGTTGATTGCCCTCTGCTGATGCTGGCTTTGTGCCGGGGCTCGGTGAGGGTGATGCCAGTGTGTGTGTGTTTCCCCTCCGATCCCAAACGCACAAGGTGTGAAGGTTCTGGGCAGCAGCTTGCTGACTTGGCTGGTTGGGGAACGAGGATGGAAAACTCCAGCAGCAATGAGGAGGCCCACTCACCCACAAGCCGGGGTCCTGCCGACGGCCTCTGTCCCCATCCCTCTGCTGGGAGTAGGAGGAGGTGAAGGGAATGAAACTCTGGGTTTTGCTCAGCCTCTGGCAAATGATTGGGAAGAGACTCAGGGTGAGGCCAGAAAGAAGCTGTCTGTAAAACTTCCAGAGCCTATAGGAGAAGGTGGAGATGGGTCCTTTTAAATAGAAAGGCCGGGAAGCAGGGAGGCTGAAGTGAGAATACAAATGAACATTCTCACTGTGCCCCCCGCGCTGTGTGATCCACCTCTGTCTCTTTCTCCACCTAATTTCATGCTACTTTCCCTCTCCTCCTCCTTCTGTCCTTCTGGTCTTTAATCAGCAGCTCAAATGTGTACAGCCTTTGAGCCTCAGGGCCTTTGCACATGCTGTCCCGCTGCCCAGAATGCCTCATGCTCCCTTCTCCCAGTCTCGATCTCTACCCTGCCTCTGCCTGCAGCCTGTCTCTTCCTTTAGTCCCCTGTTCCCCATTAAAGTCAATCTCCCTTGGTTGTGCTATCTCAAGCCTTAGTCTGACTTCATAGCCCCTGATCCACTTACAGTTGTTAAACATACTGTTTTATTCATTCATTTTTGTCTCTATCTCTCACAACTAGATTAACATTTCTTTCAGGACAGGTAAAATTTATTTTACACAGTATGTCCTGCATCTAGTACAGTGCCTGGCACACAGTAGTTGAATGAATGAGGCTGGGCGCAGTGGCTCACACCTGTAATCCCAACACTTTGAGAGGCTGAGGCGACTGGATCACGTGAGGTCAGGATTTTTGAGACCACACTGGCCAACGTGGTGAAATCCCTTCTCTACGAAAAATACAAAAATTAGTTGGGCGTGGTGGCTTATGCCTGTAATCCCAGCTACTAGGGAGGTCGAGGCAAGAGAATCGCTTGAACCCAGGAGTCAGAGGTTGCAGTGAACTGAGATCATGCCACTGCACTCCAGCCTGGGAGACAGAGCAACACTCTGTCTCAAAAAAAAAAAAAAGAAAAGAAAAGAAAAAAAGGAAATGAATAACTGATTCAGGGCTAGCCGTGTTAAGTTTTATTTTCTTCCCCTCAGCTCCCGCTGTGGATTGGCTAAGTGTGTGCTCAGGGCTTGGTCAGCTTACGCATTTTCCAAAGCTCTTCTTTTCTCCTCCCTCCTTTTGTTCTCAGTCTTCTGGTGATTTTGATACTCATTAGAAACCCGTATCCGAGAGTGGGCAGAGGGAGTAATTTGCTTCTCATTAACTGGCTAAACTATCATTTAGGCATTACTTATTATTTTAATTAGCCATGAGATTTCTGCCCACTTGGAGCAGACAGTTGTATCAGTTAGAATAGGCCAATTGCTGGAACCTATAAGCCCACACCCCAGAAGCTTAAATTAAGCCACTGAAAGTTTATTTCTCACTCATGCCAAGTTCAGTATGAATGTTTGAGGTGATGCGGTTGTCCTCGGAGGGATGACTCAAGGGCCTCCCGTCATGTGGCATTTCCATCTTCGACACCCAAGATGTCGAGGCATCAGAAAATGAAAAGCATGATTAATACCTTTTCTCCAGCTAATCAAGCTAGTTAATGCCGTTCAGTAGATGACAGTCCTGTCTAGCAGCAAAAGGCACATTTGGAGATGACGTCACCTGTGCCAATCCCCTCTCCCACACCCCGCTCCGTCACCCCAACACCCAGTTCATCAGCAAGTCCAGCTGGCTTCATCTCCAAACCGTCCCAGACCTACTTCATGGACTCTGCTGCCCCAGGACCAAGCTCCCTGTGGCCTGAACTGCTGCAAAATCCCTCCAGCTGAATGTCCTCCTCCCACCCATCCTTCCATGATCTGTTCTCCAAAGAGAAGCCAAAGAGAGTGTTTGGCTATTGTTTTATTTTGTTTGTGTGTAGTTTAAAGAGTTCTGTTTCCATTTGTTTATTTGCAGTATAAAGAGTTCATCTGAAGCCGGGCATGAAGGATCACACCTGCAATCTCACTATTTTGGGAGGCTGAGGAAGGAGGATTGCTTGAGGTCAGGAGTTCAAAACCAGCCTGGCCAACACCGTGAAATCCTGTCTCTACTAAAAATACAAAAAAAAAAAAAAAAAAAGCCAAGCCTGTAATCCCACCTACTTGGGAGGCTGAGGCAGGAGAATTGCTTGAACCCAGGAGGCAGAGATTGCAGTGAGCTAAGATCGCACCACTGCACTCCAGCCTGGGCGATAGAGCAAGACTCCATCTCAAAAAAAAAAGAAAGTTCTTTTGAAACATTTACTATAAGAATTTTCAAGCATACACAAAACATACCCAGCTTCAATACTTATCAACTTATGGGCAGTCTTGTTTCAGCTACACCCCTCCTCGCTTTTCCATTTTCCGCAAATCCTTGGCAGCAGAGGGGCTCTGTAAATCGCAAACCAGAGCAAGATACTTCCTAGCTTAAAAACCTTTCAAAATCTCTGCAAGGCATTTACAATGAGACTTTCAGCTCACCCTGGCACTCAGAGCCCCACCTGACTTGCCTGCTAATCTCTTAAATGGTATTTCCTTACTCTGCCCCAGCCACAGCCACCCTTGATTCCTCGGGCTCACTTATTGTATCCCTACCCCAGTGCCTTTGCACTTGCTACTCACTACTCTACCTTTACGTGGCTGGCCCTGCTTGGGCATTTGTGGCTCAACTCTGATCTACTCTAAAAGGCCTCCCCAGTGAGTTTGTCTCTGGAAATCCCTCCAACCCCACTCCTCCAAGCAGCCACTTTCCACCTTAACACTCTAAAACTAGTTTGCTCCTTTAAAAGATATGTTTGGAGCCGGGTGCGGTGGCTCACGCCTGTAATCCCAGCACTTTGGGAGTCCAAGGCGGGTGGATCAAGAGGTCAAGAGATCGAGACCATCCTGGTCAACATGGTGAAACCCCGTCTCTACTAAAAATACAAAAAATTAGCTGGGCATGGTGGCACGTGCCTGTAATCCCAGCTACTCGGGAGGCTGAGGCAGGAGAATTGCCTGAACCAGGAGGCAGAAGTTGCGGTGAGCCGAGATAGTGCCATTGCACTCCAGCCTGGGTAACAAGAACGAAACTCCATCTCAAAAAAAAAATAATAAATTAAATAAATAAATAAATAAATAAATAAATAAATAAATAAAAGATATGTTTGTTCTAGCCAGGTGCAGTGGTGTGTACCTGTGGTCCCAGGTCCTAGGGAGGCTGAGGCAGGAGGATCACCTGAGCCCAGGAGTTCAAGTCCAGCCTGGACAACATAGTGAGAACTCAGCTCTCAGGAAAAGAAAAAAATAAGTGTTTGTTCTAAAATCAAAGGTCCAGAAAAGCAACTAGACTAGTGCCTGGCATATGATATGCACTTAATATTTATTGAGTAGAAACAAAAAAGAATACAATTTTAAAGTGTTAGCTTCAGGGCAGTTTTTGAAAATAAATTTTCCTGGTGCACTTATAATAGCATTTGTTAGAAAAAATATATTTATACAGATTTATTTTTTGAGAGGAAAAAAACCACTTATCGTGCAAAGGCATGTTCTTCCGTGAAAGATCATACATGACTCAGGCTCTGATTCTGCCAAAAGGGAAAGGAAGTCCGGACAATGTGACTGTTTCTAGTCCTTGAAAGTAGCCATGCCTCCAGCTAAGATGTTAATGGAGGAATCTGTGGCTTATAGGTTGATGTGGATGATGAGACCACACTCTGAAGACAAACTCTTAATACTGCGCCATGACAGAAAAACATTCAGAAGACAAGATTCATGAGTTCTGAAATGAGAAGTAAAAGTTTAAAAAAAATTTCTTTTTTTGAGATGGAGTCTCCTCTGCATCCCAGGCTGGAGTGCAGTGATGCGATCTGGAAACTCTGCCTTCTGGATTCAAGCGATTCTCCTGCCTCAGCCTCCCGAGTAGTTGGAATTACAGGCATGAGCCACCACGCCCAGCTAGTTTTTGTATTTTAGGTAGAGGCAAGGTTTCCGCATGTTGGCCAGGGTGGTCTCGAACTGCTGGCCTCATGTGATCTGCACACCTCAGTCTCCCAAAGTGCTGGGATTACAGACGTGAGCTACCACGCCTGGCAAAAGTTAAAAATTTGAGATTGTTAAAGAAAAGCCTCCATTGAATGCCTTTGAGTATTTGGGGATCCTATCTGATGGAAGGTAAATTGTAAGTGAAATTACACTGTGCTTCTGATTTGCCTCTACTGTGTTTTAAAATCATGTCCACCTGTGCCCTCATCCTCTCTCACCCACAGGGGCTCTCCCTCACCCACTGCGCTTCTTCAACCCTTCCCTGTGTTTGGAACTGAGACTCTCTCTTCCTTCTGCCTTTAGGAATATTTTTCTAGACCTGATCTTTAGTATTTCTGAATGTGAGCGTACATGGCTTTACACAAAGAACATGTAGTAGAAAAGCTTTGTGTTGATTACGTTAATTAATCAGGTGCTTTGGAACCCACTAGAAGGGCATCCTCTCACAGTGCTCCTCGCATTGATGCCGCTGTGCCAGTCCCTGGATCTGGTTGATCTGAAGCAGGAGGTACCTATGCAGGAGTGGGTGCTCCCCGCTGTTCATGCTCCCTCTGGCTTTCCAGACAGCTTGGCGGGATGACAGAGTGCCCTCAACCTTCTCCCACACATCCAGCGCCTCCAAGCAGAACAAGGGCGTCATTGATTCAGGCGTTGGTAGGAATGCGCAGGGGAGGGCAGGCTTCCAGCACTCGAGCTTCCCTTGAAGATAGAAAGTGCAAGGCTACCAGGAGCACCGGGACGCCCCAGACTGGGCCCAGCCAGGAATCCACTGGGAAATGCTCTTGCCTGGCTTCCTGAGCCTCAGGGCTGGACTGGACACAGCACTCCTGTCTGGGTGCCTTCAGTGGCTGGGCTGGCCTGGGCTGGCCTGGGCTGGCCTGGGAGTCTGGAGCAGAAGTTTCTTTAAAGAAGCTACTCAGTTCTGTGGGTGGCACAGATCCAAAAATTTCATATATATTCCATGTCAGACTGAGCATTTTTCTGTGTGCTAGCAAAATCCCTTTACATAATTAGCTCATTTAAGCCTCACATCTTTATGAGGCAGGATTATTATCATTTTACAAATATAAAGTCAAAGAGAGAGATGAAACCTACCTGAAATCACACAACCAGTCAGAAGTGGGGCTGGGAATGAACCCAGAGCCTTCTTATCCCCAGGTCCACTTTCACAGCCGCTAGCAAGCACAGAGCCAGCGCAGGAGGCGAGGAAGAGCACAGACCCTGTGCCTTGCTGCCAGGCTCAAACCCCAACTCTGCCACTTTTCAGCCACGTGACTTTAGCAGGTTGCAAAACCTCTCTGTGCATCAGTTTCTCTGAGAGTAAAATGAGATAATAATAGGAGCTAGCGCATGAGGCTGTGTGGATTAAATCAGTTAATATACGTGAGTGCTGAAAACAGTATATATATAAGTGCTGTGTGTCTGCTGTCATGCGTCCTAAATATGACTTCTCATTCCTGCACAATCTTGTTTTGTTAACCCCTGAAACTCTTGTCAATTATTTTGGAAAGAGAGTCTTTCTGGAGGAGGTCAGCAGATGCCACTTTCCGGCAGTTGTGTCTTCTTCCTGTCCAGCTGGACATTGCTAAGTGATATCCGCTTCTTGCAAAGGTGCTGAGAGGCCTTGCTTCCAGGGCTGTAAGGGTACTACGTTATCCAGAGGAGACGGTGCCCACCCAGCCCCTGCCAGATGGGTGACTGGACACCACCCTTGCTGCTGATGCCACTGGCACTCTCCAGGCAGAGGTGGCTCTGCTCTCTGAAACCCTCATTGTGTCAGAGCCATATGAGGCCACAGCCGGCCACCTGCCTGCAGGGCCTGTCATAGTATTTAAGGGAATTGGTTTCTGGTTTTTCCCATAGAATCTATGAACTCATGGGAAGCTGCTCCTCTCCAGCACCAGAAGCCCTGTAATCATCCCCCAGCCCCATCTTCCCGACTCTGTCTCCTCCCCATCTCCTTCAGTCAGATGTTCTAGAAAGAATCCGACTCCCTGCAAAGGCCTGTGCGATGGCCTGGCAGGAGGGGGGCCTGCACTCTAACACCAGGCATGTGCAAATCCTGGGGAGATGCTCAGTGTTATCAGCATCCTCTCAAAAGAGGTTCATGGCCTGAAAACATCAGGGACACTGGCTTCCATAGGATGAGCCAACCTGTTAGGTTAGGTCCTCCAGCAAAGGCTCCCAGATAGAGTTATGTGTGCAGAGGCTGAGTAACTACCATGGAGGGGCCAGGGGAGACGTGAGCCAGCCCCACAGAGAGCTCTAGAGCACAGATCACCCAGGAGAGGAATCCCGTGGTGGGCAGAAATGCCAGGCCTTTGGGCCACCGCCTTGCTCTGATGTGGGCCTGGGCCATCCCAAGGAGAGCACTGTCCTTTTTGAAAGCCGAGGCTTAGTCTGATGGGCTGCGAGAGGCAGCAGTCAGCAGCCACGGTCCCTGTAGCTGGGCCTGGAGTCCTTCCTGGAAGGGGAGCACGGCACCTGTTGCACGGCCCTGGGCAGCTGCTGTGCACCGCTCTGATGGACCCTCACCAAGGTCCATCAGACCCGCCAAGGCAAATCTGAATCCTCCATGTGGCCCCATCTAAGCCAAGCTGGGACTCTTCCACTCTTAACTTAGAAAATGCCCTCTTCTAGGCCGGGAGCAGTGGCTCATGCCTGTAATCCCAGCACTTTGGGAGGCAGAGGAGGGCGGATCACGAGGTGAGGGGATCACGAGGTCAGGAGATTGAGATCATCCTGGCCAACATGGTGAAACCCCACCTCTACTAAAAATATATAAAGTAGCTGGACGTGGTTGTGCGTGCCTGTAATCCCAGCTCCTTGGGAGGCTGAGGCAGGAGAATAGCTTGAACCAGGAAATTGGAGGTTGCAATAAGCCAAGATCGTGCCACTGCACTCCAGCCTGGCGACAGAGTGAAACTCTGTCTCACAGAAAGAAAAGAAGAAAGAAAAAGAAAGAAAGAAAGAAAGAAAGAAAGAAAGAAAGAAAGAAAGAAAGAAAGAAAGAAAGAAAGAAAGAAAGAAAGAAAGAAAGAGTGAGAGAGAAAGAAAGAAAAAGAAGGAAAGAAAGAAAGAGAAAGGAAGAAGAAAGAAAGAAAAGAAAAAGCCCTTTCCCAGCTGCTAGGTCCTGAACGTGACCTGGGGAAGAGGACAGGGCCATGATTGGGCAGGAGAAGTTGGGTGAAGGGAGAGAATCTTTACCTTAGGAACGGGTTGTAGACATGTTATTTGTTGTTTAGAGAGTGGGATACATTTTGTCCTGGAAATCCTACTATAAATGGGGGGATGGGTTCCTGAGCCTTCTTGCAAAAGCCTGTTAAATTCCTAATGATGTTGAAATGGTAGGAAGGGTCGTCCAGTGAGGACCTCCATGCCCACCTAACTCCTCTGGGTTGCCCAGGCAATCCCACAGGAGCCAAGGCTGGACGCGGCTGACCCCCATCAGACAGGAGAAACACGCCAGCACCACAGGAGAGAACCAGGCTGAAAGGGTGTCCCAGGGCTTCCATGCAGCCTAGGATTAGAGAGACATAGCAAGGGGCAAGTTCTGAGTCGGGTCTATGGTAGGGAGGGTCCCTACCGCAAAGGGACTCAGTCTTGTGCCAGGGAGGTCAAGTCATCTCTTGATCAGCCGGATTTCTCGCCTACACTTGACACCGTCACCAGCCCAGGCGCCTTTCCAGTAACCCTTGCGGGAAAGCTCATCAAGGCTTGAAGGAGCGAACCTCTTGGTTAACTTACCTCTAGCATACCAGTGACTGACACCCCCAGGGCACCGGAGCCCTCAGGAGCACTCTTGTAGACGTCCTGAGAGCGGCCACTAGATGGCGCGTCAGCCCTGCCTACTCAGGAGCCCCTCGCAGGGCACTGGGTGTGGGAGCCCGGCTAATTACCCTCTAATGAGAAGGCTGCTCCCAAAGTGCCATCCTCACAGGGAAAGCCCCAGGCTCCTATCAAAGGGAATGGCTTATTTATCCTCTAACGTGAAGAAGCTTCCACATAGCATCAATTAAACACATTAAATGTGACCTGAGTGAGAAAACATCTAGAGGATAGAATATTGAGTTGTTGCCACCGACAAATATCAAATCACCCATTCTGGTCTGCGTGGCGTGTACAGTTGACCTTGAACAACACGGTTTCGAACTGTGCATGTCCACTTAGAGGTGGACCTTCTTCTGCCTCTGCCACCCCCCAGACAGAGGGACCACCTCCTCCTCCTCCTAGGCCTACTCAAGAAGACCACAAGGCTGAAGCCCTTTATGGTGGTGACCCACGTCCGCTTAATGAGTAGTAAACATATTTCCTCTTCCTTATGATTTTCTTAATAACATTTTCTTTTCGCTTACTTTATCATAAGATAAAGTAAAATGTGTGAATCGACTGTTTATGTTAACAATAAGACTTCCACTCAACGGTAGGCTGTTAGTAGTTCAGTTTCGGGGAGTCAAAAGTTGTACATAGATTTTTTTAACTGTGTGGGGATTGTCACCCCAAAAGCCTGCATTAGTCAAGAGTCCACAGTCAACTAGTGAACTGTAGATGGGTCCTGGAACGGTTCTCAAATTTTTTTTTTTTTAAGATAGAGTCTGTCACCCAGGCTGGAGTGCAGCGGCATGGTCTCGGCTCACTTCAACCTTCACTTCCAGGTTTCAAGCAATTCTCCTGCCTCAGCCTCCCAAGTAGCTGGGAGGTGCATGCCCCCATGCCTGGCTAATTTTTGTATTTTTAGTAGAGACGGGGTTTCGCCATGTTGGCCAGGCCGGTCTCGAACACCTAACCTCAAGTGATCCTCCAACCTCGGCCTCCCCAAGTGCCTGGATTACAGGCACAAGAAACCATGCCTGGCCAGTTCTCAAATATTCTGAGATCAGATGGAGTCTGCCCCTCCACCTGGCAGGCTGCAAGCTGGGGCTTGCAGAGATGTGGTGTCTGTTACCCCAGACACTGAAGGTGACCCTGTCTCCTCTTACTAACTTTTCATATCAGTACCACTTGAACACTCACCCTCGTGAGGACATGGATTATAACGTGGAGCATAAATAACATGGTCACCGATGATATTTCGATACTGTCTGTGTGCAGGGCAGAGTCTTGAAGACCTGGACCACAGCAGAGCTGGCTCAAATAAGAATATGCCCAGATATGGGGTGTTTGGAAAGAGACTATAAAACAAGGAAAAAAGGAAACTGAAGTCCCGAGCAGATCCGTAGTTCCAACTGCTGGAGGACACGTCAGATACAGGATGCTATTATGCTCTTATGCTGTTAAGGCTGTGGCTTAGTACATTATACAGATGGTGGGGAAAGGCCTGCAGGAGAAAGCCCTACCTTTCCTGGATTCCAAAAATAGTGGTCTCCTAAGCAATGGCTCTGCTTTGATGTTAAACATTCATCTGTTTCCCTTTCCCAGTTAACTCCTAGAGCCAAACTCACGGCCCCCAGGAAGGAACACACAAACCTGCACAGTGTACTTTGAATTTTCCTCACCTTGCTCCCGACTCCACTGTATGCTGCCACCCTTTTCTTTCCTTTCTTTTTTGCTCGGGCTTTGAGTACGTATTTAACTTTTATTTTATGTCTCCTCTGAAGACCACCTTAAATCCTTTTTTGGGACAGAGCAGAACACAAAATAAAACACGTGCCAGATATATTCTCTGTGCGGCTTTGCATCGGGTCAGAGGGCTCGTGAATGGCGGTTACTTGTAATCTTTTGTAGGAAAAGAGGATTTAAAAATCCTCTGCCAGGCTTCCAGGTAGTGACATTTTCCTGGACTACTCATTTACTGTTTCCTTTCATTTTGGGTAACCTTTGACTTGGACACCTCTGACTAGTATCTTCTAGACTTTTCTCTTTTGCATGTAATATACAAAGCCTTCTTTTTTTCATTTTCTAATTTCAGAAAGTGCATTTTAATTTCTCAGAGAACTTAGATAGCTGATTGGAAAAAAAAAAAGGAGCGGGGTACAAGTTTAAACTTCTTTCCATCAAGAGTTTTGCAAACTAGCAATAGAATTTCACTAGTCTGGCTGGTGCTTTCAAAACCTATCAAGAAACAGGAGAAAGTCACGGCAGGGTCAGCCAAAAATTCACCCATCACCAGGCACGGTGGCTCATGCCTGTAACCCCAGCACCTTGGGGGGCTGAGAGGAGCTGATCACTTGAGCTCAGGAGTTCCAGACTAGCCTGGCCAACATGGCGAAACCCCATCTCTACCAATAATACAAAAATTAGCCAGGCATGGTGGCACACACCTGTAGTTGCAGCTACTCTAGAGGTTGAGTCAGGAGAATTGCTTGAGCCTGGAAGGCAGAGCTTGCAGTGAGCCGAAATCGTGCCACTGTACTCCAGCCTGGACAACACAGCAAGACCCTGTCTCGAAAGGAAGAAAGGGAGAAATAGAGAAAGAGAGGAGGGGAGGAGGGGAAGAGGGGAGGAGGGGAAGAGGGAAGGAAGGCTCCTCATCTATCCCTTAAGTAATATATGTGCCTGCTCTTGCTATTATAAGTATTGAGAGACTTCTTGAAGGCCTCAAAATTTCTGAAACTCAAAGATTCCTCCCAAAATCCAGACACAGTAGGTGCTCAGTGCTATCTGTCGAATGAATACATTTATTAATGAAGCCGAACCAAGAAGCTGGGGAGGAATTAATGAATTCATTGGGTCTGTTCATGGCAATTCTATTACCTGAGCCCCCAAATGGAACTGATGTACTTTCAAAGACATCAGTCTTTGAAGATTTGCTAAACTGCTACTGTGGTATTCTCAAGGAGAGAGGGGCTGAGCAGACGTGGCTGGTCTCTGGAGAAGGGCAATTTTGAAGCAGAAAGCATCAGTGGACCAGGAAAATTTCTTTGCAGAAGTCCCTGGAAATGCCATTATTCTATAAAACGGGCCCTTCCCTTTCCTCTTCCACCCACCCGCCGCCCCCACTTCAAGTAGAAATAACTTGCTTCATTCATTCCAGCAAGGAAACCCAAGACCCGATCCGACAGCCTCTCCCTCCCTATGCCTCCTTCCCAATGTGTGTCCTGAGAGTTTGGTGTTTTCCCCACGAAAGATTTTATGTCATTGGCCAGGCCTAAAATGCTTAAAAGAACAAAGGAAATAATTCATCTGTGGGTTTGGCCTGTCTAAACAACAGATTTCTCTAATCCAGGACAAAAGCTGGACTTGCCAAGGACACACATTTGTAATGAAAATATGCTTTTCTATTTGAAAATTTCACCAGTTGGTGTTGCTTTTCAACTCGGCGGACACATCTCTTTCTCCCTGGCTCCCTGCTCTCGCCTGCGTTGACTTCTTTTTCAGGATCTTGGACCACCCAAGCCTCGTGGGGCCTGGCTTTCTAAGCAGCAGCAGAGAATGCTTGGGTGAGGAGGCCTCTCAGCAGGCTGGAAACGTTTCCTTCCCTCTCCAGCCTCCCTCCCTGCCAGCGAATCGTGAAGCCTGAGGGAGATGCTTCCCCTCCTATGTTTACGAAGCACTAAATTTCCGAAGTCATTAATTCTCTTCATAAAGAAGGAGCCTAATGGAGTTTTCTATTAGTCATTGAGATCGCGGTTATAACCCTGAAAGATCAAGAAGGCAATCAGGAGTCTAAATTGAAGTGGGAGCGGAAGGGTGGGGGGGGTGGGGGGGGTGGGGGAGTGGGGGGGTGGGGGGATGGGGGGTGGGGGGTGGGGGAGTGGGGGGGTGGGGGGATGGGGGGTGGGGGGGTGGGGGGGTGGGGGGCCAGCAAAGGCGTTTCTCCTCTTTAGCTGTTAGACTTCTCCTGTTCTAAAGGGAAATACTGTGCATCTCTTAATCGCATTTATTTTATTTTTCCTTCTCGGAAAGTTCAGAAATGCTGTGCAGACGCACACAGATTCATCCTCCGGGCATGTTCCTCGGGGGACGGTGTTCTTTGTCCTCGTAGCTGAAGCTACCCAAAGAGCCCCCCAAAATCCGAACATGGTAGGTGCTTCGTGCTGTGTGTTGGATGAATATATGAACGAATGCAGCCAAACCTAGAGGCTGGGGAAGAATGAACGAATTCATTGGGCCTGTTTGTGGCAGTGCTCTGACCCAAGGCCCCACATGGGACTGATGTGCCTTCAAAGATGTGAAGATTTGCTAAACTGTTGCTGTGTAGCAAATCTTCTAGGGTGAGTTTCTGGGGTGAGCAATCACCTTAGGGAGAGCCAGCGTCAGGGTCACAGTGCCCACAAGGCCAGGCACACAGCCCTGGGGTGCTCTGGATAAAGCTGGAAAAAGAGGTTGCTGCTTTCCCAGTGCTCAAATTACTCAGGCCTCCAGGGAAGCCCTTAACCCATTCCGGGCCACAGAGCTGCTGGGAGCCATCCTGCCCTGAGTCTGTTCATCTCTTTGCAAGCCCAGGCACAGGGCTTTGGGAGGAGGAGACAGGTATATTCCTAGTCAAGAGAAGGTTCTCTGCACGGAGTCTGAGAAACGGCCTCCTCTGGGGCCTTACAGACCCTCAGTGGCTCAGTGGTGGCCCCGCAGACACCTGTTGACTTCGGTGTAGCCTCATCTTCCAGAGAATGCCCTGAGACAGCCAGGGAAGCTGTGTTGGCGGGAAAGCAGCAGTTTTCAAAATACACCAACAGACCTGCACCAAGACCACCAGAAAGGGAAGCTCATTTGAAATGTAGACTCTGCCCCAACTACCGGCCACCATCAGCAGCTCCTGCAGAACCAGAATTTCTAATGCTGGGGAGTGGGGGAGGTCAGTCTTCACACCAGGAAAGAGACTTAAAGGGTTTCTTCACCTGTCTCTGGGCCCCCAACAAGTCAGCCCTCCCAGGCTCCACGGGGTGGTGCCAGAAGACTCCCCTTTCAGGTGTAGGAACCCTGGGTTCCACAAGGGGGATGTTGCCAGCGGCTGCCTGGGACCCCTGGGGCACCCCTACCGGTAAAGCCGGTCAGCAGGTCAGAGGTTTCAGTTCTTCGTGACTCTGGAATCTACTGTGTGTGGTCCCTGTTCTTACCTCCTTGCTCCTGCGTAAGATCCAAGTGGGGAGCAGCCTCTCTCCACTGACCCCTCCATAGTGCTTCAGGTCCCTAGACAGGGGCTCTGTCTCCCTTGGCCACCTGCTTGGCGCTTGGGGTCTGACCCTGTCCTGTTTACATCCCTGCGAGGAACCTCCCTGAGTGGGAGAAATGTATAGGGGGGCACAAGGATCAGGGCTAACTTATGGGAAGGAATTCCCAACCTTTGACCAGTGAGATCAGGGCATCTTGAAGACTGTAGCACCTTCGAGGAACCCATCTCCTTGGAGAGCCTTTTGGAAGGATGCTCAGATGTTCATCTCGTGCTAGTCTTTCCGCTGGGCTGTGCCCATGCTGTTAGAGGCAAGCAGCTGGAGCCAAATCCTGGCCCTGCGTCTCACAGCTGTGTGACCTTGGGTTCATTACTCACCTTCTCTGAGCCAGTTTCCCTATCTATAGTCGATGCTGAAACATGTCTGTTCCTTCTCCCCTCCTCCAGCGTTTCACACTGTGCGCCCACACTGGAAACTTAGGAACGTTCCTGGATCCTCAGGGAAATGGCATCAATGAACCATCCTAATTGCCTAAGTGTGGCAAGCGATCTGTTATGCCTGGTATTTGCTCCTGAGTCTGAGCTGAGATCGTTATTGTTCATCTTTTAAAGCAACAGGTCACCCAGTCTGTTGATGATACCTCCCATCAAGACATATGCTCCACCAAGCTAGGAGAGGACGATGCCAGAGCCGCCTTGCTTCTTGGATTTTCTTCTGCGCCCCACCATACTGGGGTGGCTCTGAGCGTGGTAAATATTTAAGCACATGTCTTGTGTAACTGTCACAGATCCGGATGCACCGGGAGCCATAGAGCCACAAGCTGGCACCTGTCTAAGTGTCCCGGCTTCAAGAGACGGTGTTTATGCCAACACTGGGAGTCTGTTGGTGACTAGCGGCTGATAGGTAGCAGAATTCTGTGGTCTGTTAATTGTCTTGGAGGCAAATCCTTGAATTGGGAGAAAGAGAAAGCAACTGTAATTAAAGCTTCCCTTGGGCAGAATTTCCCTGTGCAGGCAGTTGGCACATTTTTTTGTGTGCCCGTTAAGCTCCAGGCACCAGGCTAGGAACTTGACATACACTGAAGCTTTCAATCCTGATAACAGCCAGAGAAGAGACTGTTATTGCCACCACCAAGAAACAGTGGCTCAGAGAGGTTAAGTGGCCTGCTCAGAGTTCTACAGCTACTCAGTGTCAGAACTAGGGAATGAAGCCAGAGTTGGAAAAAACACCCACATTTTAACTATGAAAAAAGAGAGTTGATATCACCAGTTTCAAACCCTGGTGCGTGTCAGCAATGTTGCTCAGAGACTGAGATCCTTGAGACCAGGGAGGAGGCTGGTGTTTGCAGGGGATGTCTTCGGCTTCCACCACGAGGTCAGATGCTAAACCACATCCTGTTGCCTCATGGATGCCCACTGGGGAAATAGATTCTGCCATATCTCAAGGTATCTATTTATTAAAACCCAGGGGAGTGGAAAGACAGCAGAGAAAAAAGAAAGTAGAGCGATGCAGGATGAGGGGCTGTGCTGCCTGCAGTAAACAGAACCCAGGCTGGTTACAGCAGAGCTGGAGGCTACCTCCCCTTCCTCTCAGCCCCTGCCATCCTCAGCATTCACCCCCTGCTCCCTGAACAGCCCTTCCTGCCACTTGGGGGACACCCCACACATGACGTGGCCACTGCCAGGCTCCAGGAGTCTGAATAGGAACAACCTGATACATGATGAGTCTACAGTGTTGCTTTACATTTTATTTTATTTTATCTTATTTATTTATTTTAGGGGCAGGGCCCCACTCTGTCACCCAGGCTGGAGTGCAGTGGCACAATCAGCTCAATCCTGACTCACTCACTGCAGCCTCAGAGTCCTGGGCTCAAATGATCCTCTTGCCTCAGCCTCCCATGTAGCTGGGACTATCGGCATACACCATCAAGACCAGCTCATCTATTATTATTCTTTGTAGAGATGGGGTTTTTCTCTGTTGCCCAGGCTGATCTCCAACTCCTGACTTCAAGCAATGCACCCATTTCAGCCTTCCAAAGAGTTGGGGTTACAGGAGTAGACATTGTGCCCAGCGAGGTTACAGTTTAAAATAATCACAGAAGTCTCTTTCTGAGAGAGTTCAAAAACAAATGTTATGGAAATTCTGCCAGAAGAATGAATAAGAGCTGGATTTGGGGAAGGTTTTAAGAAAGAGGGACTGGAGTGGGACCCTCAGGGTAACTAGGGTACAGATAGCTGGGATGGGATTGAAGAAAGAAGCTTCTGGGTGTGTGCCTGTCCTCACAGAGGACGAGAGTGTAGGAAGGGAGGGGACACAGAGCTTCCACGGGGCACCAGGGGAGGTGAGGGCAATCAGGCAGTGCAGAAGATCACATAGGGCCTCGAGAGCTACTTCTAGCAACAACTGTATTCTGGATGCACCTGTGGGGTCTGCTGAAGGGTTTTCGAACAGTAGGATGAAATCAACTAGAAATACCGGTGGGTCTGTGTACAAGACCAGGACCTGCCTTTAGGTCTCCAGCATGGTGCATGCTCAGGTGTTACGTATGTGTTGAAGTGAATTTTGGTTTGTAGATAGATAGGAAAGAACAGGGATATTTGATCTGGTGTAAATCCTATTTTCCCACTCTTCACTGGAATGGGAAGTTAATGGTTGCCAACCCCTCAAAAGGCAACAAACCCGGGTAGTCCCAAGGTTATGAAGTGATCTCAGGTTGAACCTCTCTTTGCTGCCTATAACCTTTCCTGGTAAATAATAAATGTTTCAAGAAGTGCAAATCAAAACAACACTTCCTTTGCTCCTGGTTTATAAATGAGTCAGTGCTGAATTCTGATGGTAAGAAGCAAAGCAGTGTGATAGTCTGAGAAGCTTGCCTCAAAGTCTATGACTACCCTTAGCTCTGGTCTTCCAAGTTTGCTTCCCAAGCCAACCCCACGCGTGGAGAGCTGCTGAACTGAATGAATACCTAGCTGCCAAAATGTACCCAAAACTGTGCAGCAGAAATAATAGTAACATGACATATAGAATGCTAAGAGATAGTTAGCACGTGTAATATCAAGAAATGCTGCATTAACGTGAACAAGAAAAGAAGCAAGTGTATTGGTTCGTCGGTTCATGATGGTGGGGGTGTGCTAGCCTTGGGAGCCACTGGAGCAGGGACTCAAGTTTCAGCTTGTCTGCCATATGCTTCTCTCTGCATTTTGGTTTCATTCTCATCAAAGGGTTGTTGACCCTTTTTCCCAGCAGGCACACAGTCTGACCACCGGCAGCTTCGCGATTCTTCGTTTCCCCCAAAAAGGAACATTTCTTTTCTTTCTTTCCTTTTTCTTTCTTCCTTCCTTCCTTCCTTCCTTTCTTTCTTTCTTTTCTTTCCTTCTTTCTTTCCTTTTCTTCTTTCTTTCTTTTCTTTTCTTTCTTTCTTTCTCTCTTTTGAGATGGAGTTTCTTTCACTCTTGTTGCTCAGGCTGCAGTGCAATGGCACAAAAGCAATTCTCCTGCCTCAGCCTCCCAAGTATCTGAGATTACAGGCATGTGCCACCATGTTTGGCTAATTTTTTGGATTTAGTAGAGATGGGGGTTTCACCATGTTGGTCAGTCTGGTCTCGAACTCCTGACCTCAGGTGATCCTCCCGCTTCAACCTCCCAAAGTTTTGGGATTACAGGCATGAGCCACTGCACACCGCCAAAACAGAAACATTTCTTCCCCACCAGCAGCAGCACAAATAAATCTCAGATCGGTGTCCTCCCTCAAGGGCACTGTGGCCAGGGAAGTGGAGACACAGAAAGGGAAGACGACCCCACTTGGACCACATTGCTGGAGCCCGGGGACCAAAGGTAGTTCTGTCAAAGAAGGTAGAAGGATGCAAAGGACTCCTTCTGACCCAGGAAGCCAACTGAAGGGTATGCATACAGCTTGTCTTGAATGGAGGCCTCTGTCATTCTCCTGAGTGGCCCTGCCTGGATTTCCAGGTCCCTTCCTCCAGCTACTTTTGATTCCTGTTGATCAAAACATCCCACTTATTTTTTTCACCTCTTTGAGTCAAACTCCCCTCTCTGCTGAGTCTTCAGTGGTCACGGATGCCTGCGGTTAAAAATTCAACCTTTCATGGGTACAGAGAAAGAATAAATAAGACCCAGCATTTGCTAGCACAACAGGATGACTATAGTAAAAAATAATTTAATTGTACATTTAAAAATAATTAAAAGAGTACAATTGGATTGTTTGAAACACAAAGTATAAATGCTTGCAGTGACAGATCCCATATGCACCCTGCTGTGATTGTTATGTTACGGCATGCCTGTGTCAAAATATCTCACATAACCCATAAATACATACACCTGGTGTGTACCCACAAATATTTTAAAAAATCAACCAGAGTTAACGTTGATTGTTCCAGGCAGGCTCAACAATGAGACATGATGAGAGGAAGTGATGAACTGAAATGCGTATTTTCTCTGATGAAGCTTTTTAATACAGAAGCCTTCGTTTTCTGGTTATCTGGCCAGTAGAACTCCTCTCATGCCCTTGGTTATCAAATAGACCTCACATTCTTGTCAGTCAAAGAATTGTGGAAATCTCCAGCCTAAAAATGCAAGGTATGGGTGAAATCAGATTAGATTTGATTCAATCGTTCATCAGAAGTTCACAGATGCGTCCCCTAATGACTAGGATTTTGATGTCCTCAGCCAAGGTAAGTGATCAATTAGGTCATCGGTCATTGCCATCCCTAGTGGTTAAAGCTTGGCCAGGAGCAATCCGACTTATTAAGAAAAAGGCCTTGTCGAGGGATAGAATGTTGATTTCATTTAGGGATAGTACAATTGTATCTGCACATTCTGCATTCCACTGTTGATACAGCCTGTGCCTGCCTGGCTGGTTGCAATTGTTTAAAATCCTCTGGCACCATTGATCCCTAATTGACCCCAAATTCCTGAGCTCCAGGAGTAGCCCTGACTTGTTTATCACTGGCCCTGGCTGTCCACTGAGTTCCGCTGAGCTCAGCCACAAAGGCTGCCCTCTGACTGTGAGTCAGCCTAGCCCAAGGCCAGCCAAGCCCATGGCCAGTTGGGGGGAGGGGCCTCCTCCAGTTTTCAGCAACAACAGAGCCTCCCTGTATCTAAAAGGCATATTTTCTCTTATGACGCCATGTAATGCAGAAGCGTTAGTTTTCTGGTTATCTGGCCAGTAAGAAATCTGGTCACCCCCTTGGTTATCAAATAGCTGGTTACTACTGCCTAGGCTAGCTAAAACCTGTAAAAATGTGGAAGGCGGTTCACTTCACTCAGTGACAAGCTACCCTTTTGCCCTGGGGGTACCTCCCAAGCCCTAGCGAGCTGGCTTTGAAAGTCTTGCATGGGTGAGTGGGTGCCTGGCTGGGTGCAGCTGATGCCCCCAGTGTCATCTTTATGTATAGAGAAAAGTGAGTTAGCGCTTTGAGAAATCAGCTGTGCACACTAAGAGCAAACCAGAACCCTCTCTGGTCCCAGCTGGCTCTGTTGGAGTGAGCTGAGGTTCTGGGAAGCCACAGTTGGTGTGGGAATGCAAGCTGCAATTTGGTCAAAGGTACCTCGACAGCCTGAAGAGGACTGCATTTAAGTCCTGCACTAAAACAACGGGGAGCCTGCGTCCAATGTTTATTGGGTGTTTCCTATGAAGATCTACAGCGCAAAGGCTCTCTGGGGACCTCCCTCACAAATAGCACAGCACACATTCATCTGGCCACACTGGCACTTGTTAGCTCTCAGGCAGATTCAGATGGGGGTTGGGGGGTGGAGTGTTCCCTCCAAGAATCCTGCTGGCCCACCTTGAAAATCAAAGCTGCATGGTCAGATGCAGAGGGGAGGAAGAGGGCTAAGCCTCAGAAACCATTTAAATACTTTGAACAGAATGGCTCCTCAATTGAGAACAAAAATATGCTTTTCTCTTAAACTGCAAACCTGGAATGTGCCCTCTGATGATTGTAAGCAGAGTCCACACTCAAGTGATGAGAACCAGGCTCATGCTCTGCATATGGTGTCCAGGCTGCGGAGCAGCTGTACCTTAATGAGATCCAGAAGCCTACCCGCTCCCCGGCAGCCCTTGGGAGCAAGGGCATCCAGCACAGTTCCCAAGGGCTCCCTGCCCTACTTGGAGTCTTGGCACCCCACCCACCTGACCCCAGGGCTCTGCACATATGCACCAGAGTCAGCCTGGTCCCCTGTACATGGATGTTTCAGTTGGATGATGGAAAAGGGGTATGGTAGGGGGGTCAGAGCATCTGAACAGACAGAGCTTTTCCCAGGGCCTCCTCCCTGGCTCAAACCGTGACCTGCCTGCATCTAAATCTCTCTCTCTCTCTCATTACCACACTAACTGCATCTGCAAAATGCAGATAGACTCGCTGTTTTTGCACTTGGTAGAAATGACATCTTTTTTTTTTTTTTTGAAACGTAATAAAGCCCAGTGATAACACAGCTACAATAAAGTAAGATCAGATGGGTATAAATAAGGGAAATTGACGCCCTCTGCAGCAGATTTACCTGGTCATTCCATCCACCCCATTGTAACACAAGCCTACACCTTTTTAAGCCTGAATTTTTGAGGTCCCACTTAAGAGGTTATTGTATTTGCTAAGACCTTGAAGTGTGCATAGAAATATACAAAACATGCACAGCCACTCTCCGCCTGCAGCTAGGGCTGTGTTGGTGAGATGAAACGCTGATGAGATGCCGCCACTAAGGAGATTTCAGCCTTAAAAGCTCAGATTTTGAATGCCGGCAGGTCCTTGTCACTAACTGGCAGTCCCCAAAGCACAGAGCGGTAGTGAAAGAGGGCACATGTGGCCCAGGTGATGATATCAGCCACTTGTGAACATGGGGGCTAGAAAATGGCGCCATGGCCACCCACACCATATTCAGAGTGTGGGACTGGTTCCCATGCTCTGGAGTGTCGATTCTGCCAGTAATCATCAGAGGGCACATTCCAGGTTCTTGGTTGACAAGAAAAGCATATTTATGACTACAATTGAGAAATGAAGACAGAACATTTGTTCTAATCTCCAGAGGACAGCAGACCCAGACCTACCCTTGTTGACAAGCTGCCTCCTCACATGCCTCTGGGAAGGCTGCTATCTAATTCTCCACCGTGTTGTGTTGGTAGATGTGACAATGGCACCAGACCCAGCTGCTCCCTGAATGTACAACTGTATTTTCCAGCTGTGTCCCCCAGCACCATTATCACAGCCGTCACTCCCGAGGGATAGAGTGTTCTTGAGTGGAGGACACCTGCTCATCACACCTTTGCTTTGTTGTCACTGTCAAATGGGAACGCTCTCAGCGCAGGGCTTGCTTCTTTGGGGCCTTGACGCAACTAGGGCATCAAGGAGGTGCGATTCCTGAAAAAGAAAGAAATGTGCCTTCCACAGCTTCAGCACAACCAAGGGAGACATCAGCTACAGAGGGGGATGAGAAGAAGGTACTGATTTTCCACATTTAATACTCAGACTTTCCAGCAAAGCATCGCAGTAGAGATGAGGCCTGGCTGCTCTCTTAGAGGAAGTCTGCTCCACTGTCTGCAGTCCTGGTCTCCTTAGAGGGATAGATCTCTCCAGACTTAACTCCAAAGCTTCTGTGGTCCTCCTCAGAGGGGTACCTCACAAACAGGTCAGCAGGCCTAATTGCGTTGTCACAAACAGAATTCCTGTGCATTTCTTTCTGCCTTCTGGCTTCACTCACAGGAAGTGCATTCCAGAATAGACTAGAATGTTTCAGAACTTTCTGGGAATTCTAGAATGCCTGTACCCTCCTACTGGGAAATCCAGCTTTCTGCTGCAACACCCTTGCAGATTTCAGAATCCCCCACCTACAGGTTCTTCCCCCACATGAACTGCACTGGAGTTCAGAGATGAGGTGTACTTTACCCAGACTGGGCATCTCTGTTACTTCACTGCCCAAATTCTCCTGCTGCTCAGAATTTTCTGTCCTATACCTCCTTTCCTGCAATTATCAATGCAGCCCAAATGGATGTGTGAGAGGCACACCTGGGAGTGTTGTAAGCAATTAGTGGCAAAGTCAAGCCTCCCTGGTCACCCAAGACAGATATATGCTCCTTCTCTGGACCCTTGGCATTCGACGTAAAAAAGCTTTTACTACATGACATTGCAACGGTTGGAAGCCCCTTTCCTAGAAAGTAATAACTCTCACTCATCGAGCACTTCCTATGTGAAAGTGTTCAACACACATTATTTACAGTCCCATAAGATAGGCTTTCCTTGTCCCCTGCAACAGGTAAAGAAGAGGCTCAAAAACTGTAAGTTAGCATCATGGTGCCACAGCCTAGTAGAGAAATCAAGCTTTGGCTGGGCAGGCCGAGTTCCAAAGCCAACCTTGTCTTCCGGGTTTGCCCTGTCACTCAGAGTCCTGGCAGCCTGTAGTTCCAGGCTGAGTCTTTCCTCTGTGTCCTTGGTGTTAAAACAAGAACAGCGTGTCACTCCTCACGGGAACAGGGACACCTGGACATTAAGGCAGGCCTGAGGCTTAAAATGTGGGTGCCAGGCTGCGTGGAAGAAGGCGGAAGAACACGCCTTGTAGACAAGGACAGCTGTAGGACAGGGATTCCTGCCCCAGGGAAGGATGGACAGTCCAAGGGGGTGAAGAAGGGGCCGTCCTTTGTCGTACACTTTGAGAATAAATATCGAGATTCCTCCTTTTGCAGCGGATCCCAGCTTTAGCCTCCGGGCCAGAGCACAGCCCTGATCATTTGCACAGTGTAGACAGGACTTGCTAGTGGGCTGGGTTTGTCAAGAATGAGAGAAATCGTCCTGAGTTTTTCTTCTTTTTTTATGAATCCAAGAAATAAAAAGCTAGCTAAATTTTTTAAAAATATTCACACCTCCATTGGACTTGTATTCCTCCAGTGCTTCTCTCTGAGAAGGTTTCGGGGCCCACCTCTCCCAAAACATAACCCGAAGTCCTTAGGGTGATCGCCCCACCACAAAAGTGTTTTGTAGTTTCTCCTATGCTTCTGCGTGTGCTGTGGCCGCTGCCTGGCCCCAACCTCCCCCTCCCACCCACTCCCTACTCATTGTCATTGTCCTGGTCCCCGCGGTGGCTGCTGGACCGCTCACTCACGGCCTTCCTGTTCGCCGCTTCCCTGTCGGGGTGAGGTGGGCTTTCTCTCTCCGTGTTGCAGATGCATGCTTAGCTCACCCTCTAGGCTGGGAGCCCTGCCAGGAGAGGGCCAGTGACTGTTATTGCCGAGGTCCCAGTAGCCACAACAGAGTTCGGCATGCAGATGCTCAAGAAATGTTTGTTTTGAGGAAATGGAAATAGAGCTATTGAGGGCATGCTGGTAATGGAAATATCTCAGCTTGAAAGATGTTCAGCTCCAGGCTGCACCCACAGGTGACTCCAGGCTTCCAGACGTTGAGTTTCCCGACAGCTTCTAGCTGGGGCGACTGGGTTCCTAGCTGTTGTGGAGGCTGCCCCTCAGCTGCCATGGGAACCAGCCACTCAGAGTGACCTTCGTCCGTGAGCCCTTACAACTTGCTGCTGGAGCCTGCTCACAGGCTGCTGTGGGAACTGCCCAGGGGCCAGCACCTCCCTCCAGCCCACCCTTGAGGGTGCCTGGGGCCACAAGATGGGGGCTGGACTTCTGGGGAATGGAGCCACCCTGCCTACAGTTGCTTTCATGGAGAAATGCACCCAAGTTCGAAAGTGACCAGCCAGTAAATGAACTACATCCAGGAAAGGAAGTGGCTTCGTTCTCAGCAGCCAGTGTGAGAAGGGCAAGAACCAAGAAGCAGGCCAGCTGGAAAAATGGAAGAGGAATCTGTTTTCCTTTATCCTCAGAATGTGTGCCGGGTTCGAGGGAAGATCCAATTCTGGGAAAGGGACACTCAGGGACTTTGTCAGACTTGCCAGGAGTGGGTTCGGGCAGAGATTTTACCAGTTGGCTTGGAGAGGCAATCAGTGGGGCGTTTCACAGATGAGGAAACTGAAGCTCAGAGAAGTTAAACAAACCCATGTCCCTACCTTCTTCCTGGGCCTGCACTGTCTGATCTTCCTTGCAACTAGTAGTGGCCATGTGGCCAGCCAATACAGCACAGCCAGTGACGAAGGGGTGCACACCACTTCCGGTCCTGTCCTTCAAAGTCCCCCCATGCATGCCACCAAGCTCTTATCTTCTGGTGATGACACTGGGGTGACCTTGGAAGTGACCTGACGAAGACAGCAGAACCTCCACAGTCTGAGTCCGTGGGTGGCCGTGCTGAGGAGGACTGCCCGGCCGACCTCTTCCTCTGCCAGGACTGTGATCTGAACAAGAAGAAACTGCCACTGTGATTATACATGTTGCTGAGGTGTGTTTGTTCCCACAACTAGCCTTCCCTCACTGATACATGAGGACTGTCCTGTCTAGCTTCAGCTTCCCTGTACCACATTTCAGAGGTCAGCCTGGTTGCAGGGCAACTGATGGCATGTGAGGTATCTTGGTTAATGTTGGGCTGGTCCAGAGATGCTGGATCAGAGCTGCTCTGTTCATCATGACAGCTGCTTCCTGTGGTCTGGAGGGCTTCCAAGAAATCAGCTCCAAGACAGAATCTTTCATATGACATGTTCTCAGAGAGATTATGGATTTGCTGCATGGTGTCTGGTACTTGAAAGGTGTTCTGTGAATATGGATGGATGGATGGATGGATAGATGGGTATGTGGATGGATGGATGGATGGATGGATGGATAGATGGGTATGTGGATGGATGGATGGATGGATGGATGGATAGATGGGTATGTGGATGGATGGATGGATGGATGGATGGATAGATGGGTATGTGGATGGATGGATGGATGGGTGGGTGGATGGGTGAGTGGATAGATAGGTGGGTGGATGGATGGGTGGGTAGATGGGTAGACAGGGAGGTGGATGGTGGCTAGATGGATGGCTTCTACTCTAAGGCAGGAGAAGGAGAGAAATCCTAACATGGACATGGAAGTCTCGTTGAGACACTAAAAGAGTAGGCAAGGAGAGAGGTCTGCTCACTCCAGTGACAACCCCCTCTTGCTATGGGTCGGTAAACCCCACTTGCTAGAGAAGAGTGGGAGACCAGACACAGGCAGGCCTGGGAGACAGCAAACGTGTGGTGTAAGTGGCCCCTGCTGCTGGGAATGCTTCTCCCCTACCCCCAGCCAGGGCATCATTGTCATCTTAGCAAATAGAAATACAGCGTGCCCAGTTAAACTCAAATTTCAGATAAACACAAGCATCTGCCCATGCAATATCGAGGACATTTTTATACTAAAAAATTACTTATCTTGTACGTGCAATTTAGATTAACTGGGTGTCTCGTGTTTGATCTCACAACCCTAAGCCAGGCTGTCCAGCAAGCGACCGTGTACGGACAAAAGGGGGAGACAGTGGCATGGGCTGGCTAAAGGCCACTGTTTCAGGGACTCATGTCCTCCTGGCAGTGGCAGTTTGCCTCTTCTGAATGTCCAGGAGGCAGGAGACCACTAGCCGCTTCATCTGGCCTCTTTCCTGCATCATGGGAAGTATTCTAAGCATGGAAATGGCAGGTCTATAAACAGTGGTGTAAATAAGAGCAGAAAAAAAAAAACAAAAATATACCTTTGACCTTCAGTCCACTGGATACAAAAAGGAAATCCATCCAACCCAGCAACTATTTGTTAAATGTGAAACACACCATTTTATTCATAATAGGACTTACAGAATGGGAGCCCTTTTCTCACTCCCAGGGAACCTTTCTTTTCTCACTCTAGGAAAAAGTCCATGTGCTTTTGTTCAAGAGTCTTAAAACAAACATCATTCACGTGCAGTTCCTATCACTGTCAAAAAGCTGACACACAGTGGTCAGCACGAATGCTGGCTCAGGCTTTTACAGACTCTGCTCTTTCTTCTTCAGATTCAACACCATTTTCGATTATTTTCTTGATGGTTGTAGGAGTCGCGGGAGGAAATTCTAGAAGTTAAGGGGATCTTCCCTCACCTTTCCTCCTGCAATAATCACAAGTTTACACAAAAACCTTCATATGAGAAAAAAGGCAAGGATGCTAGAGGGATTAGCCAACCCCTTCCTGGGTTGGGAGGACTGGCTGGTCACCTAGCCCTTCGCCTCGGCTGGTGTTGCGATGCCCACGTTCATAATGAGACTGAGAGCGATACCCAACCAGCACGTCGTGGCAGAACCTCTGCTACCATCACCCCCGTTCTCACGGGGTTACTTGTCATTGTCTCCCACTGGTGGCCCTATTTTTTTTTTTTTTTTTGAGATGGAGTTTCGGTCTTGTCACCCAGGCTGGAGTGCAGTGGCACAATCTCGGCTCACTGCAACCTCCGCTTCCTGGGTTCACAAGATTCTCCTGCCTCAGTCTCCCCAGTAGCTGAGATTACAGACGCCCCCCAGCACACCTGGCTGATTTTTGTATTTTTAGTAGAGATAGGGTTTCACCATGTTGGCCAGGCCAATCTCAAACTCTTGATCTCAAGTGATTCACCTGCCTCGACCTCCCAAAGCTCTGTGATTACAGGTGTGAGCCACTGTGCCCAGCCAGGCACCTCTATTTTTATGCTTGCCTGTCTGCAGTCCTGGTCCCACCCAGAAGCCGGAGACATCCTTGTGACACTGTAAGGAGTTTACTCTGTGTCGATGGCGAGGCGCAGATTGACTTACATGTGTGGAGCCTTGCTCCACAGCAGTGCAGACAGTGCGAGCACGAGTCTGGAAAGGAGACCAGCTATGGCTCTGGTTCTGCCCGTTAGTGGACATTTGTCAATGTCTGGGGGCATTTTTGGTTGTTGCAACTCAGGAGTGGAGGATACTCCTGGCATGTAGCGAGGAGAGCCCAGGGGTGCTGCTGAACAGCTTAGAATGCACGGGACAGCCCACCTCAACGAAGGATTATCTGGCCCCAAATGTCAATTGTGCCAAGGCCAAGAAACCCCGAGCTAGGGGATTACTGCAGTTATCTAGGCAAGAGGTTACTCACTAAATAGCAACTGAGCACCTACTGTGTGCTGAGAGCTGAGGACACAGCAATGAGCAAAACACAGCCCTCTGCCCTCATGGAGTTTCATGCTGCAGTGATGGTGGAAGCTAGAATGGTGCTGGGGCAGCGGGGGTGCTAAGAATGGTCTTAAAAATACTTTTTGAAGGTAAAACTGACAGGATTTGCTAAGAATGGAATGTGCAGTGTGAGAGAAGAGGCATCACTGCCAACCAGGGTTTCATCCTGAGCAATTGGAACAGAGTTACCGTTTACTGAGATGGGCCCACCAAGGGAGAAAGTGATCGTGTGGATGAAGAATCAGAGGTATTGTCTGGACACATAAAGTAGGGATGAGGGCAATGTGCTATTTTAGTTGGGAGGTTAAGAAAGGGATCTCCTTTGGAGGAGACAAATTTTAGAAATTATCAAATGAGGCCGGGCGCGGTGGCTCACACCTGTAATCCCAGCACTTTGGGAGGCCGAGGCGGGCGGATCATAAGGTCAAGAGATCAAGACCATCCTGGCCAACATGATGAAACCCCATCTCTACTAAAAAATACAAAAATTAGCTGGGTGTGGTGGCATGCGCCTATAGTCCCAGCTACTCAGGAGGCTGAGGCAGGAGAATTGCTTGAACCCAGGAGGCGAAGGTTGCAGTGAGCCAAGATCGCAGCACTGCACTCCAGCCTGGCGCCTGGCGACAAAGCGAGACTCTCTCTCAAAAAAAAAAAAAAAAAGAAAGATAGATAGAAATTATCAAATGTGAGGAAGATCACCCAGGTGTCTGGAGATGTGCAGCAAGCCTGAGCTCTTCGTAATTATCAGGAGGTTGGAGAGGGTCTAAGTCTATTTTGTGTTGCTGTAACAGAATTCCTGAAGCTGGGTATTCTGTTTATAGTTTATTTTAAAAAGGGGTTGATGTAGCTCATGGATCTACAGGCTGGGAGGTTGAAGAAGCATGACACCAACATCTGCTCCTCACGAAACAGTGGAAAGTGAAAGGAAAGGGGCAAAACTTAGAGGTGTCCTCGTAACAACCCACCCTAAAGGGAAACAATCTATTCCCGAGAGAACAAATCCAAGAGTGGGAATTGGATCACTACATTGAGAACAGTACCAAGCCATTCATGAGGGATCCACCCCCATGACCCAAACACCTCCCACCAGACCCCACTTCCCAACACAGCCATAGATGAGATTCATGAGGGATCCACCCCCATGACCCAAACAACCTCCCACCAGACCCCACCTCCCAACACAGCCACAGTGGAGATCAAATTTCCACTTGAGATTTCAACACAAAACTCAAGTCCCCCTCACATTGTAAAATACAATCATCCCTTCCCAATAGTCTCCAAAAGTCTTAACTTGTTCCAGCATCGACTCAAATGTCCAAAGTCTGAAGTCTCATCTGAGACTCAAGGTGAGCTTCTTCCAACTGCGAGCCTGTAAAAACAAAAACAAGATTTTTACTTCCAGGATAAACACTCCCATTCCAAAAGGGGAAAATCTGCCAAACTAAAAGAATGACGGGTCCCACACAAGTTCAGAGGCCAGTAGACCAAACATTAAATCGTAAAGCTCCAGGTGCTGCCTCTTGGGCATACTGGTGCAAGGGGTAGGCATCCAAGACCCTGAGCAGCCCCGTCCCCTTGGTTTTGCTGGGCAGACCCCATGTGGCTGCTCCAGGGATTGAAATCAGGCCCCTGTAGCTTTCCCAGGCAGGCACTACATGCTGCTAGTAACTCTACAATTCTGGGGTCTTAAGGGCAGCCCTACCTCTGTGGCTTCACCAGCCTTGGTAGAGACTCCTTGTGGTGGCTCCGCCCTTGTGTCAGTTTTCTTCCTGGGCTCCCAGGCTTTCTGATACCTCCTCTGAAATCTAGGTGGAAGCTGCCACGCCTCCTCTGCTCTTGCCTTCTGTGTGTCTGCAGAATTAGTACCACGTGGAAGCTGCTAAGACTCAGGGCTTGCCCTCTGCAGAGCAGTGGCATGAGTCAAACCTAGGCCATTGGCGCCAAGGCTGCAGCAGCCAGGATGGGAAGCAGTGTCCCCAGGCAGCACAGAGACATGGCATCCTGGGTTTGTTCCCCTAAACCAACCTGTCCTCCTAAACTTAGACCTCCGAGTCTGTGATGGGAGAGCTGACCTTAAAGATCTCTGAAATGCCTTGGGGACCTTTTTCGCACTGTTCTTTTAGCACCTGGCTTCCATTTATCCATGCTAATCTCTAGCAAGGGGTTTCTCTGCCTCACCTTACCCTTGGGCTCTTTCATTTTCTACCAGATGGACAGGCTGTGAATTTTCCAAATTTTTCTGCTCTGTTTCCTTTTTTCTGGTAATTCACTGTGAGCAGTTAGAAGCGAGCACTCAGCAGCCCATGCACTTTGCCGCTTAGGAATTTCTTCCACCAGGTTTGCTATTCCATCACTCTTAAGTTTGCTTTCCACAGAGCCCTAGGGCATGGACTCAGGGTAGCCAAGTTTTTTGCTATGGTGTAAGAAGGATGCCTTTTATGCCAGCTCCCAAAAGTGTCCTCATTTCCATCTAGGAGTTATCATAAGAGTGACCTTTACTATCCATATTTCCATTAGCATTCTGGCTACCACCTCTTAACAAATCTCTAAGAATTTCCAAACTTTCCTTCATCTTTTTGTCTTTTTCTGAGCTCTCGCTAGAATCATCCCTGATGCTTCATTCACGGCAATACAGTGATTTTCCAGCTGCCCCTTCAAACTCTTCCAGCCTCTGCCCCCGACCCAGTTGCAAAGCCACTTCCACATTCTCAGATATCTGCAACTTCCTACTCCTTGGTACCAGTTTTCTGCCTTAGTCTCTTTTGTGTCGTCATAACAGAATACCGGAGGCTGGATAACTTGAAAAGGGGTGTGTTTAGCTCATAGTTCTATAGGCTGGAAAGCACAAGAAGCTTGGTGCCAGCACCGGCTCAGCTTCTGGCGAGGACTTTCACGGTGTGTCACAACGTGGCGGAAGGTCAAAAGAGAAGCAGATGTGTGACGGAACAAAGCGCAAGAGTGTCCTCACTTTTTAGCACCCGAGTCTCATGAAAACTCATGACATCTGCTGAGAGTAAGAAGTCATTCGTTACAGAGTGAACAAGTGAATGGCACCAAGATACTCATGAGGGATCTATCCCCATGCCCCACATGCCTTTCACTAGCCCCACTTCCCGACATCGCCACATGAGGGATCAAATTCCACTATGAGTTTTAGTGGGACTAACTCATAGCAGAAAGGAGTTAGCAGCAGAGGATGGCATAGCAAGAAGCCAAGTGAAGACAGTGTTCCAGAGATGAGCAAGTGATCAGACGATGCCAGGTAATTCTCCCACGCCAAAAAGAAGATCTAAGTACCACCCTGTCCCCATTTTCTAATATTATAAATTGTTCTAGTGAGGCTGTCACAGAACTCGGTCCACTCATGGATAATCCATTGAATTATCGCCAAGGATAATTCAGTCTGTCCAGGAGGTAACCCAGTCTCTTTAGAGACAATTACTAAACATCTACTCTGAGCAATACATGAAACAAAATGTCATGCAAGATGCAGAAATGTATAATCCCAGCACTTTGGGAGGCCGAGGCGGGTGGATCACGAGGTCAAGAGATCGAGACCATCCTGATCAACATGGTGAAACCCCGTCTCTACTAAAAATACAAAAAATTAGCTGGGCACGGTGGCGCGTGCCTGTAATCCCAGCACTTTGGAAGGCCGAGGCGGGTGGATCACAAGGTCAAGAGATCGAGACCATCTTAGTCAACATGGTGAAACCCCATGTCTACTAAAAATACAAAAATTAGCTGGCATGGTGGTACGCACCTGTAGTCCCAGCTACTCGGGAGACTGAGGCA